>VXAX01000261.1:912044-941640 GCA_013399835.1 Leptocoma aspasia
AAGGAAGGAAGGAAGGAAGGAAGGAAGGAAGGAAGGAAGGAAGGAAGGAAGGAAGGAAGGAAGGAAGGAAGGAAGGAAGACTAGATAGGACTCTCAGAGAATAATATTAGCTGACTGCAAGAAAACCAAATTCCTGACAGTGAATACTGCAGTATTCCAGCCTTTGCACACTGCATTTTTTTCCAGACAGCCTGTTTATGCTAGCAAAACTAACTTGCTTAATTAGCCAGATGACCAAGGTAAGCTAGTGGCTATTGATCAGGCATGTGGCCAATTAAATTTTTTAGTTTCTTAGCCTTCACTGACAACTCACAAAGTTATTTACTTAGGTAGCTCAGTAGAATTATTAGGTTTCTGCATGTGGACCAGAGTTGCAGGAGAAGAATTTTCTTATCTGAGGTAGATTTTTGTTACCCAGAGAGCATTCATGTTCTGCTCTACCCTCTGCAGCAGGCACCATGTGTTGGGAAAAGAAGGGGAAAACAAGACGCATCATTCTTTCAGAATTCTATAAGCAGAATGGTCAACTTGAACTATTTGGGCTCATCTCATGTTTGGCTTTCACATGTAGATGCCTATCCCAAGAGTATAAGAGGGTTTTTTGAATCACAGCATCTTGGAATCCCTGTGTACAACTGGCTGAGAATCTCCAGTGCACGAGTAGCCTGTTACAACAATATTAGAATTTGCTGCTGATCCAAACTGTGTTGCTTTTGAGGACTCACAGGGTATCCTTTTACTTTCATGTTTGCAATATTATTTGTTGATATTTAACTGTTACCTATCTGTTCTTTATACTGTCTTCACACCAGTAAGGCATTCAGATTTATTCCTGATATTATTTGTACATTGTATTTATGAAACTATTCAAATTTTAGAGAAGAGTCTGGATCCAGCCCTTATCAAACAAATGCAGACCTTACATTTTCCTTATCAGAGGGATTAGTCCCTTAACTCAAGGATTTCTACTGGAAGGCTTTAAACATTTTCCACAAGTCTGGGCATTCCCATTCGTCTGACATCAACAGGAAATCTGCAACCCAGCTCCTCAAGTATTAAACTGGATGTTTTACTTGATGAGTTGCATGTTTTTTACAAAGCCTCAAAACTTAATTAATATTTGGAGTGCTAGTATTCTAGGAAAATGGATTAATTAGTTTTTTTCTTGTATTGATTCCTAGGAAGAGTTAAACATGCAGGTTCCAGTAATACTAACAGGAAGTGCATTTCTTAATCCTTAGATCTTCAGTGAGAGAATAAGGCACTAAGAGAGCAAAAGGCACTATACAGCATTAGAGGAAGCTAAGTAATTCTAAATGAAAATTCAAGCAGCACAGGACAGTCTTTCTGATAACATTTGCTTGCCTAGAACCTTCTCAATCATGGATTTTAATAGTCATCACTGAAATTATAAAAGGAGTAAGTATAGGAATTAAATAGTGGCCTGTTCTTAGCCTTGAGATAAACATTTTAAATACCACAAATCACTAAAAATAATGCCATTCCTAATTCAGACAGCAAAAAAGGATATATATTTCAGTGTTATATCAACTAAGGCTCCCAGGAGGAGCTCTTATCACTGTACTGTAAAGAAAAAAAAGCTGGAGACCTGTCTAATCTCACAGCTTCCCATATTTCTAAATTAGACTTGCTGATTATAATTCAACTCTCTTATAGTCAGTTCAGTTATATTTTGTATAAGCAAATAAAATGGCTGAGGGAAAAATAGTAGTAGCAGAGATACAGTACCAAGTGGCTGAGATAACAGCACATTGATACATTGACTGACACAGACTGTTTTAAAAATAATAGGACCAAATAGATGGTTTTAGCTTCTTTGTCACATCTCTGATTATACCTGCTGTTTTTCTTGCTAGTGCTGATTGTTTAATCTGTTATAAATATTTATTTTACTCTTCAAAGGGAATAACTTTCTGAGAAATTTACTGGACATTTATTTCACTTTACTACCTAAAAAATCCATTTAGAAATAGAGCTCTCAGTGAGACTGTGTTTGATAAAGACATGTTGGTCTAGACTGTCCTGAGATACTATTTGAATTCAGTGGTGTTACAAAGGCATACTGAAGCTTGAATGTAGTCCTGCATATCCTCAAGAACGTGGGATCCCACTGTTAAAAATACAATTGTGAAAGCTAACAGTCAATAAAAAATACCCTTTTTTTTTCATACACCAATGATACATCAATTTAATCTCCCTGTAGGCATATAGAAAACCATTGTCTCAATGGGGCTGCCTCATGCTCCACATCTATCCACATCTGTATAAATTTCTATCCACATCCAGGGACTGGGTCCCTGGATGATGATAGAAATATTAATACAGACTCTCTTGCCTCGTCTCTGAAGTTTCCTGTGGGTACTTCCAGCTCTCCACAGGTAAAAATGCTAAGCACATAATTATTGATGACTTTCTGTTTCTCCATTAGTCTACATTTGCTTTCTTCATACTTTATCCCTAATGTGATTTTGACGAGAAAACTCTTACACAGCCTGCACCTGGTATGTTATTAGCCTGCAACCACGTGAAATATGGGCTTCATGATGCTTCATGGTGCTCTCTGTCTTAAATAGTACTAAAAAAGGACACTTTTGGGTCCCAGTGGGTCACATACCTATGTACTATTCTGTGTCACAGCAGTATTAATAACTATAGGAAAATATATGGGAACATAAACATCCATTCTTTTCTCCCTTTCTGTTTTATTTGTTTTGTTCCAGGGTGATGCTGGCCAAGAAAAGAGATAGAAGAAATTGAGAAGCAGAATAGGCTCCCATGGAACAGCTGAAGTGAGATTGTGAGTTGAACAACACACAAATCTGGCCAGGCACTGAAAGATGCTGGCACTAAAATTAAAATTGAAAATGTTTCTGTATTGCCACATTTCCTATTGTCTGATGTTAAACCTGGACCTTCAGTTGATAGCTGGCACATGATACTACAGATGTTAGGGTTTTCTGTCGTACTTAAGGAAGCCCAAGTGAGTTATCTTCATTAACTCTCAAATTCATATGGCATAATGTTTTTTGTCACCATTCCTCAGGAGAGAAGATATCACAGCTGTCTGTAGAAAGGATGAGTAAATTGTAGCCTTTTTCTAGCACACTTAAACAGAATTCAGAATACAGTTGTCACAAATCAGAAATAGAAATAAAATTAAAAGAATGCATTCACAACAGGCAGTCTCATTCTGAGTGACATTATTTGAGCTTTATCCCTATTGCACTCTTCCTGCTTTTCAGATTCATTAACATTTTGCAAAGCAGAAAGGCTGCTTTTGTGTCCACATCAAAACTATTATCCCAATAAGCACTAATTAGCACCTTTGGGCTCAATCATGTTCCTACTGCAATCAAAGACAAAAATATCCATTGATTTCAATAGAAAAAGAATAAGGTCTTCTGTCAGTAGCTTCAGAGAGGTCAAAGGGAATCTGATTTACTTTCCTATATCTGTCTGGAGCCTTCACTGTCTGTATTGCTGACTTTCATTCAAATTGCCAACAGCAGCAGAGCTGAGGTCTCTAGAGGTTGAAACCTTACTGACATTTTAAGACTAGGAGTTAATATTCTCAAATATGCTAATGTCTTTGGAATGTCAGCTCTGGTACCTTTCAAGCAGCTCATTCTTCTATATGTCAGATTTTTACCAAAGACACTTTACTTTGCCCAGGTTTCCAAGTCAGGAACAGAGGTTTGTACAGCTCAACCACTCATTATACTGAAATGTTCATCTGCAGTTGATTTCAGCTCTAACCTTTAAGCATCCAAAGTGTCCCAAAGAAAACTGTACAGGAGGTCTGTAGGTTTATGTCTGGGTGGTTTAGGTGAAACTGGGAAACGCCTAAGATCTTGTTGTCGGTTTGTCATTTGAAATTGTCGTTTGAAATCAGAGTTATGCATTACTGCTTCAATAATGAAAAACAAAAAATATCATTAAGAATAGGACTTGGAGAAAAAGCTTGGAACCCTTGCCTGACTTGGAAACCTTTAGCTGAATTGGAATATAAATAAATAAATAAATAAAAATTTAAAAATAAAAAATAAAAACCCCCTTTCAGCCTCCCTAAGTTCATAAATATGTTATTTGCTTGTACTTTTAAAATGAACTTTGAAATTTAAGTTGCTTTAAAAATTGAGATATGGATTCTTGAGTCACACAGTCTCAAAGGAATCTGGTCTTACATTGGTTCTCTTTTCCTCTTATTTTCAGTAGAAAATTAGGAACCATGATTTTTGTGAAAAATGTGGTAAGCATTCATTCATCTTTTTATCATGTCTAAAATTTCCCTGAAAGGTTTAGTAATGTAATGCTTTAAGATGCTGGATCCCCTATGCAATGATACAAGAAATCTTCAAAGGCAGCTCTGTTCCAGAGAACATCCACTTGTACAAATGAGCAGTCCTTGTGATTGGGATGAATAAACTTGCACCTGTACTTTGGAAAATAAAAGTTCTTCACTCAGTGTGAGTCAGTCAATTGATGTAAAGCTGTGGTGATAGTTATCTTCCTTGAGTCAAAAATTTGCTTTCTGACTCACATTTATTGCTAACCTTAATAACATACAAATAAGGCAACACAAAATACGCGTGAATGTAAATCTATTCACTAATGATATTGTGCTGAATTATTCTCCTAAAGCCTCGTGAATGGGTAACAATTCTGACATTCTTCTTGGTTCCTTGGAATAAACAACAATAAAGAGTCCTTGTTTAAAGGTCTGATTCAAACAAGAAAACAGATTTACAGTCTATTAAAATGCTGCAAGTTTTAATATGGCATTTCAGCTGTGTCTGCCCATTTTTAATTGCATGACCTTGTAGTTTGAGGCAAAGAGAAAGTTTAGTACTAAAATCACTGGTAGTATATAGTACTTATTCATCAGTTAAATTATACTTTATTGCACTGTGCTTATATCAGTAGGACTTATTATTATGAAATACTTAATGCAACAAGTTTATGCACATTTTTCCTGCGCATAACAGGAAAACAATTTTTTAATGAATTTTCTCATCCTATGAAAATATGTTTTGCGCTCTTGGGACCATGTCATGGAAACTGTTTCACTGGAATGTGACCAAAAATACATTCCTGGTGCAAGTTAACTCCTTGCTCTCTAGCCTTGTCTCACTGCAAATCAGCAGAGAAGGGTCATTCACTGCTTTCCTGTCCATGTTCCTACCATGACCCAGTAAGAGATTATCTATGTTTTCAATAAGTTTGTAAGGAACAGTTAAATTTAAGCCTTTTAAGCAAGGAATGACAGTTACTAATGTGAAAGCTTTAATGAGGTTCTGTTAAAGTGTTTGAGGTTTCCAGATGTTAATATTGTCCTACTCTAATCTCACTTCATGTGTTTGTTTATTCCAGCTCCAACACATCTGCTGATGTAGAAATACAACTGTGGAGTTGCTTCCTAGAATAACTGACTGAAGGCTCTTGACATCACAAATAATTGACTCTTAACATTTTCTTAATCAAATATTAATTCTACCTTTCACTAGCCAGACTTTTTTGTTTTGTTGTTAAAAATTAGATCAAGAATTTAGCACTGTGGATGATAGTAAGGAATCATTTCCTATTTAAAGAATTCACTACTGATTTACATTTTCCTTGGCTTAATTGATCTCTCTCTTCACATTTATTTCAACATAATATTTATACAGAGGATTATCATATCCAAAAATTCATTTCTGATCTCTTCTTATGAAGCAGTTTCTCCATTCTTCTGAATATTTTGGGACATCTTTTACATGTATGCTTCATCTTGTGCTCACCTCTTTTGAGTATGGGTGATGAGAACTGAAAACTGTGTTTCCAGGCAGTGCCTTACTAATGCCTGGCATGATGATGCTAATATTTACCTGTTTCTGGTGGAATTATTTTTTCTGATTAAGGTTTTCCAAAATCCTTAGTCGCTTTCTGCAGCTGGTAGTGATTGATGGATGCACCTATATCTTTATCCTCTGTCATTCCCAACAGATGAACTTGCAGTTCAGAACATAAATTCATGTTAGCTCTCAAGTGAGCAGCCTTGATTTCTGCATTATTACATTTCTTCCCAGAGCTGTGGCTCCAGTTCTCAGGGTCAGGCTACTTGTAGTATATTCCAAACTTCCTCTCTAGCAGTAAAGCTTCCTACCTCACTGTCGTCAAATTTCACTGGCCTACTCCTATGTATGTGCCAAGCTTGTTTGTGGGCATATTAAATAAAGTTACCTTCCAGACCCATCCTTGGTGAACTCTTCTATCCCTTTATGAGATGAGCTGAATTTTATCCATGGCTCTTTCCCCTTCACTTTTTCCTTAACATCTCCATTTACTTTACAGTACTAAAAGAGCTGTGAAATCCAAGTATAGTAGGTCCTGTAACTAGGAAATCTGCTATCTCACCAGAGAAAAATAGATGGTTATTCTATTCAAATGTAGCTTTTATAAAGACTTTTCCTTGCTTTCCAACAGAACAAAAGAAGACTTGTAGAAAGTGTCATCAAAAGTCTGCCTAGCTCATGAGCTCTTCACAGACATCTCTTGACAGACAACAAAAGCAGATCTTTAGGAAAGAGAAAGAAATTAGGACAGGGAAACAGTGATACTTCTGCAGCTTGTTACTTTAACTCACAAAATTTGTGATTCAAAAAATTTCCTGATGTACAGGGGATCCCAGTATTTATTAGCCTTGGAAAAGTTATCGAAATATATCATGTTTTCTTTTGACACTTCTGTTTTTTTTCTTCCATCACAGCCCTTGAATAGGAATACATGTCCCCCTTCCTCTCTGTGTGACTGGTTAAAATATTTGTAAGCTAGATTTCATGTACCAGATTTCTTACAATATTGCAAGTCAAGTGAGTTAAGATTGCAACATTTACCATGATTTCAGAAGTTAATTATCTGAATTCTGCTTCCACAATTTTTCCAACTTGTAATTTCATTTTTCCCATTTGTCACTGCACATTTGCTGTTGTGTTCATTATCATAATTTGTTCTGAAGCCTAAGGAGAGCTCATGAAGTTTTGAGTACTATTTGGATAGCTGCTCCTTGCTTGTTTTTACTGTAGCTTTGGTTGCTAGGTATAGGTGAGAACATCTCTCTCAATTTGAATTTTGTCAATTCTCACCTTATCTGTAAAGTTTGAATTCTGAAGCAGAGATTTTTTTATAACAAATCCTCTATTAAATTCCACAAAAAAGCTTTGTTTCTTCCTAATACCCTCTGTGAAATAATTATTCTTCCAGTCCAGACTGGAGGTGTTGCCCACAAGTTTTTTTCTCTGTCCATTAGGGACAGTAGGTCCAGATATTTTTCACATCTTTGATATAATGACATTTCAAATTCCACTCAGAACACCTGTCTTTGCTAACTGCATCTATTAATTTCTAGAATTCTCAAAGACAGAGAAATCAAGAATTTTAGTAACAGACCAACTTATTTCTGCATTTTGTATAGCTCAAAGATGGAAATACATGTCGACTTCTAGTTGAAATGGTATTAGAGAGATGGTTGTCATTGTCTTTGCTTTCTCAGTTGTTTATAACTGCTACCTTCTCAAAAATTTCCATCCTGTTGAGAATTTTCAAGTGATTGCTCTATTTGGGACAAAACAAGATGGATAATTTAAACAGTCCCAAAGGTTATCTTTTCTACATGACATTTATTCTTTGAAATCATTTAGAAAGTGATTGCAGGAGCATCTCATCCAGCAAAAGCCATAAAGGAGCAATCTTCAAGAGGATGTGGCAGTGACAGTGCAGGATGAGCTAAAGAGTGGCACCAGCGTACCTACAGGCAGAAAATGACATGCATGTGCAACTTAACACCATCACAATGCAAAGTCAAACAGGTTGCTTTGGACCATCTTTCATAGTAATTGAGATGCACTTTTCTCAAAATGTTGGAACATTATAAAGTACTATTTCTGCATGTTCATGAATGAGATTTGGGTTTCAAGATTAACTTATATTTAGACATGATTTTTCTACAGTAAATTTTCAAGCTTAGCTAGGTGACAGTTACCAATTAAAGAAATTATTTTCTGACAACAGAGCTATTCCTAATCCCTTCAGAACAGACTGAGGTGAGGCAAGGCAAGCAGCAGCAGCAATAGTGGTGATGGTGTTGATGACTTGCATTGCTTCCTATTCAGACACTTTTCGCTGAAGCTCAAAGACACATACTGTTTGCCACTTACTGGAAAATTAGACTGGATGAAGTCCATTAGTTTCCTAATGTAAAAGTGTAGTAGAACAGATATGGTGATAAAGACTTTACAGCAGGTGATAATTGTTTTAGGTCTTTGTTTCAATGAAATACACAACTGAAATACTACTAGTAATATTCTGAGTTTACTCATCTAGTAGAACTGTCTAGTTTTCTCAATGTTCTGATTAAAAGTAAAAACGAAGAAAAAAACCCAAGCAAATATAGTAATGCAGTAACTAAACTTCTAATCTTTCAATCCTCTTATTTATGTAGTTGGTATTTCCATAATGTTTCAAGTATGACAATTTTTATTTGTTGATATTCATGAAGTACAGCTAATCTTTACCAAAATTTACTCTTATGGTTAAGAAACAGAGATGCAAAGCAAAACACCAAATTGAACTGAAAATAATTGGGTTATGTCTCTCTCCCACATAATATAAATGACTAAATGATGAGGCAGACATCACATTATTGTGCTATCCTTCCTGCACTTCCAGTGGAATCAACAAGGACTTTCAGCAGAGAAGGCATCCTGGGCATGACAGTGTTATATAATGTGAACTGCAATCCTTGGTACCACAAGTCTGTGTGATACCACAAGTCTGGTTGCAGACACAGATTTTGGACAAAGGACCACCTGAAATGCAGCGCTGACTAAACAGTCTCAGCTTTCGGAGCCACATGAAACTATTAGACAAAAAATAAATACTGACACACAGGTTTCTTTTTATAAATTTTATTTGTCCAAATTTCCCAAACCAATTCTCATTTTCTAAGCAATCAATTAAAAGGATTTTCTGGTACATGTTTTTTGTTTAAGTCAGGGGAATTACTATACATGACATTTTTCAGAAAATTCTAAGTTGCTATTTTTTTTTCTATACAAAATCCCATATATTTTAAAAGAAAATAATTATAAGTAGTTACTTCCCTGGAAGTAACAAGAAGATTCTAAAGTGGATTTGTGAATTTGCAGTGCATCCTATTGCTGCAGTGAAAGTTTATGCACTGTACTAATTGTCAATGTCTTCTACAGTGCTCAGGTAATCCATTTCCCGTCCTGGGCAACAGACCAAAATCCTCTACAGACCTCAGTCCAATGCCCTTGCCTAGAGCCATCCATCTTTTTTTCACATAAATAAGACCTGTATCCACTAGTAAGAAGAAGCAGGAAATAGGTAGAAACTGCACTATTAAAGTTAGTATTCGAAATATAGGAAAGGCTTTTTACAAATGGAAAAAACCCACTGAGCCTGGTGATCCTGAATTTTTATTTTATCAAGCAATTTTGAACAAAGAAGAAAAAATTAAGGCAAAATTCTTAAAGCAGCCTAAAGAAAGTAGATAGTCACTTCCAGTGACTTCCTGCCTTAGAGACATACAGATTTAATTTGAATTATTCATTTAGAATTAACTGAAAAATTAACAGAAAAAACAGTAAAACAGTAAAACCAAACTGCATTTTCTCTTCAGTGGCTGTCCATATTGTTGCTGGAACACCAAATTTTCAATCCATTGCAAAAGCATGAAGTGCTCAGCATTTTCAGGTTCAATAAAGGCCTCCAAGCCAAACCAAGTAGTTGAAACATGAGTTGTATTAAAACAGACCTCACTTCTGATTGACATTACTTCAGCCTGTCAAGAATGAATATGAATAGGTACAGAACATTTACTAACCAACATATTCCTTTCTTTCATTAAAACATCTGAAAGTTTTAGTGGGCCATCCATATAAAAATCTTTGTCTTTAAAACTGTGTACAAAGGGCACAATTGATGCAAGATTTTTACGTATAGGATTAAAAATCAAGGCAAAGTGGGCTAAGACCATTATATGTAAGCATATCATATTTACCGTCAATTTAAGCAGATAGAGCAGGTGGACATGATCTTTCTGGGTGTTTTCAAAAGCATCTAAAGCATCAATCTTCAAAAAAATGAAAGCAATTTAATTCAGTGAAAGTTTGCCTTCTTAAATACTCATGAGAATCTGGGTCAGAGAAACTTAGGAGCCCAAGTCCTGTGGAAAGTTATTATGAAAATACCTTTTTTCCTTTTGAGCTCTATTCAAATTTCTTATTGTTATTCTGTGTGTTTAGATAAACAAATAAAAAGTTATTTATTACTAATAAAAAGACACAATTAAATGAATGGAAATATGTATGTAATTTGCCTTCTTCTATTTATTTATATTATTTATGCATACTCCTCTCCCAACTGGGAATATATAAAAACTGAACACATATTTCTGCCTCAGAATCCTAGTTCTAAAATATTAATTGAACATCCAAGATGCACGCTTTTTTTCAAAGACACTCCAAGAACTTCTTGAAATGCATGATCACCTATAATTTTGTAACTCGCAATTATGGATGTTGTAAACCCCACAGAAGGAATGAAATATCTTTTGGTCTATATGCTACCTCCCTACAAAAAGTATGCTATGAAAATTAGCAAAAAATCCATGTGATAATTCAACTCTAGAGTTTTGATTGTGCTCTTGTAAACAGAACAGAGAGTAGACATTGTTGACCTTGATCCTAATTATTCAAGAAATTTGACATGAACTAAAATGAAACATCCAGAAAGTGGATTTGCCTTTGAATAATGTTTAAAATTAGAATTTAGGGAGGTGTTTCATAGAGACACTGTCCGACTGTTAGTTCCATACAATGAGAATTAAAAAAAAAAAATCACATTTTTATCAAGAATTTTTATTTTCATTTAGTTTGAAAAATGCCACCTATATTCCTCACTACAAAAAAACTTTTTGGAACTATGTCTGTCTTTTTTGATAGACCTGAGATTGGCTTGCAGTTCTCATGCTCCAGTATCCAAATATAAGTGAAAATATGAAGACCATGATTCAGAATTAAACAGCTGGTCACAGAATTGATTTTTCCTCCTTGAAAATGGAAAACTGTCATCAAAGTAACACCTTTCAATTATAATTATTGGTGCTAACATTCAGCTTCTGTCATGCCAGCTCTTCAACCTACCAAGCTGTCTTCATTCTCAGGGAAAGAAATCTACTCCAGAAGGGTTATGAATAGAACAATTTAGGGCAAGGAGATAAAATTCCTGTATTAAATGTGATAAAAATATACCAAGTAGAAGTACATTGCTACTTAACTTTCTTTAGACTAGGGAAAGTCAAGGATAATGGTCTTGACTTGAAAATGTCAAGGACAAAATATGAGAGTACAAGGTGGTTCTATGGTAATTTCTTGGTAGGCCATCTTGAATACAGTCTATAAAGGTGACTAAGTCTCTTACCTTAGGTAAGAAAGCTCAAAAGCAGATGGAATATGAATGAAGATTTTCTCCTGTTGCCCTAAGATTGCAACATAATGAGGCTATTTAATGACCTTTTTTCAACTCTTCAGCATTTTTGCCTGCTTATAATAATACACTTAACATAAATGAACTTTTAACTTCTTAATACGTGTGCCCTTGCTTTTACCTAATCTTTCAGTTTCTTCATCTTTAAAACATATCTATATCAGGAAAAAACTTTTTATACTTCTTAGTTTTTCTTGAATAATATTTATGTTATATAATGTAGCATAAAAATACATTTGAAGTCTTATCATATTTTTCTGACAAATATTTATTAGACAGTCAGTACTGGATTGTCCTTTGTCTCCTTAGTCTGAATAAATCAGCGTAAGTTTTCTCCGATCTATTACTATCTAATTTCTCCTATTTCCATCTCTAGCAATGATTACATCGCTACAACACTGAATGAAGCAAACAATCTTGCTAAGGTTATTTATAATCGTAAAACTACATAAATGTTATGCTGCTGTGATTTTATGGCCTTCTTAGTTTGTGGTGCTTGCAGTTTGTAGAAGGAGTTTTGATATAATGGCTACCTTACCATCTGTGGGAAGTTGAGGGGCTTGGGTTTTCCTTCATTTTGTTTGTTTGTGGTTTCTGGTTTTGGATTCTAGGAGTGTGTTTCTTGGTGGAAATTTGGCCCTTGGGGGTGCCAAAGTACATTTCCTTAATAGTGTTTTATAGCAGTTCCACTTCCTTTTCACGTACAATTTTATTTGGCTTTTTAAGTTGTGCTAAATGCTTGGTCTATTCTCTTTATTTGTTTCCTAATGGCAGCTGGCATAAGATTGAGGAAATCCAACTTAAGTGGTCTAGATATGTGTCTAATTCAAACAAATAACTTTGCTCCTAAACTTCCTTTTTCCATTGCATTCTTTAACTCCTATTGGAAATTAAGTGCTGGAATAATAAAGGCTTGACTTTAAATTGTCATTCCAGGGGCACAGCAAGAAGGGAGGAAAGGATTACAATAATTTTTCCTTTTTGTTTTGGAATCAAATTAAATCATACTGGATACTTGAGCTACGAGTAATTTCTTGAAGCACGGTGATCAATCTGCTCCTTGCAATAAATTACATATCCTACTGAGAAGTAGAGTTCAAAAAATAATTTTAGCAATAAATAGATTGCTAAATTAAAACAATAAAAACCCACAGGTCTTTTTACAGACAAAGGTGTGTCAGCCTAAAGGGGAATGAAGCTTAATTCCACTGAAAGCACATTTTCCAGGTTGTAGTTTAGTGTTCAAAGCTCACAAAGAACAGAAATTCATAGTTAAAAATTACTTGAAACAATATTTATTCCTTTACTAAAAGAGGATATATATTGTTAAAAGATTTAATACATTTTCCTTTGTAGTATAAATACATTTCCTTCCATTTTATATAACTAAAAGAAATACCTGAATATAAATGGGAGTTGTAAATGTAATAATTAATATTGGAAGTTGTAAACATGCTACACAATTTGGTCTCACATGGATAAGATGCAAATGATACCCATGCAAATGATATCCATTATTTTAAAATTTTTAATTTAAAGACCTCTTCTGAATTGTGTTTATGCTGACGTGCTGTTGTCCTTCAATTTAAAGACATGCAAAGTTCTTGAGTTTGTGACTACTTCTGTATTTTCCTGTTTAATTTGAATCTACCCTTTCAGGCAGTTCTGAAAGTTATCCAGAGGTAGGATTTTATTCTGCATCCAATTCTAGTATTAGTGTGTATTTAGTCACATTTTGTATCAATGGAATTCCTTTTCATTTTATTTTCAAATTATTTTTCAGTCTGTTACTATGGCCCTGCTCCAGTGATGGGTTAGCTCACATGGTTACCTTCTCCATTCTGACCAGTCCTTAAAATCCATTAAAACACTGCTCAAATCTTCAGTACTAGCTGCACTTTTTAAGCACTTTACCAAGCCATAGGTAGATTGCTCAGATCACAGATCAAGTCCCATTCTTGATGAAGACAAGCAGAAAACTGTCTAGGATAGCAGGCTGCCCAAGGAGACTGCTAAGAAGGCTGAAAAGTAACCTTACTCTCCCTCTTCATATACTCTACAGGTCTAGGAAGGTCATTTTTGCTGCTACTGACACATACAGAAGGGATGCACACTGCAGGAAAGTACTTCCTGTATAGCTTTTCCTGGAGCCAGGGGTCCCACCCAGGAGCTCACCGTTCGTTGTATTGATTCAGTTGGATCCATTTGGAAGCAAGCCAACTTCAAGAAGAAGCATATATGTGTCTTGAAGATGAGTGTTGATACATAAAGCTAGATCCAGTAAACTGGCTTAATTCACAATCTTTAATCCAAATATCAAACTGAAATGTTGAGTTCTATAAGCTCTATCCATAATCCTTGCTCCAACCTGACTAATTAAGGCATTTTTCTTGCCTTTACTCATGGGAGTGGAGAGGTGCAAACATCTTTTCCATGAAAATGCTTGTCTACACATCAAAATCCTCTGGCCTGAGAAATCATGCTCAGAACAGGCTTTGAAGTGGCCAAGGCAGAGATCTGTACTAGTGGGAAGAATCTGACCCTGCCTACACCAAAGATGAAAGACTCCAAAGAAGTACCACTGTCAATAGTGTTTCAGTGATTCCAAAAAAATGATTTAGAAGTTCAAGCACCAAACACTTACTTCCTCATGAGGAGAAGAAGAGGGGCAGACACTGATCTCTTCTTTGTGGTGACCAGTGACAGAACTTGCATGAATGACACCTGAAGGTGTGTCAGAGGAGGTTTAGGCTGGATATTAGAAAAAGGTTCTTCACCCAGAGGGTGCTTGAGCACTGAAAGAGGCTCCCCAGGGAAGTGGTCACAGCAACAAGCCTGACAGAGTTCAAGAGGGACTTGGGCAATGCTCTTGGACACAAGGTGTGATGCTTGACGATGGTGCCATGCAGGGCCAGGTGTTGGGCTCCATGATCCTCATGGGTCCCTCCTAAATCAACTTCTTTCTTGATATTGTGATTCTGTGAAACCATGTGTGGGACTGAAGTTATCTGAACTCCTGGGAAGTGACCTTTATGAAATGCAGCCTGGAGACTGGTTTCCTGAATCCACAATGAGTAAGGAGAGTTGCAGTTTAGCTTTTGCAATTAAGGTTGTTTGAATGAGGACAGAAACTGTGGTCTCCTAGAGCTATACTGTACATCTTTGAAAAAAAAAAAGAGGCAACAAGCTACAGAATCACAGAAAGGCATTTCTTTTCTTATGCATCCCTTGTCTGAAGAACAGTCCAAATCACCTTTATTTATCTGAACTGTAGCTAAACAGTCTTTACTCCCTTCCAAATTCAGGCAAACACACTACTACTCTTACCAGTGCATACAACTTTGTTGTCCATTACACGCTTTCCTGGAAGCTCAATAGTGCCAAACCCATAATTCTTTATCTCCTAACTGAAATAAAATTGAGTTTTCATGTATTTGTTTTGATTTTACTGCTAATGCTACCTCTATGCATGGCCCTGGAAAGCTGACCTAGAGTTTGAAAGGTTGAAAGTGGTCATGGCTGAGATGAATTAGTGAACTGAGGACAGGAGAAGCAATCAATAACAGGTGATGAATACAATTTATCACACTGAAACCTCCATGATGTTGTTGGGATGTAATTGAATGTATCAAGACACACACTGCATTCCTCCTTTCATCTTTGTTTGTTCCTATTCCACATTTTTTAGATCCTGGTTCTGTTGCTATTCCATTTAAAATGATTGAGATTATCATAACTAACAGATTTCTTCCTCTCTTAAGCATGCATCTCTCAGGCTTGAGGACCAAAATATTGAGTTAAATAGATTCCTGAAAATTAAGCAGTCCTTTGTCCCCTGTTATCAGCCATCTTATTATGAGCTCCTCAGGTCAAACTGAACTGCCCCCACCTTAATAACTATCAAATTCTCTGTCATTATCTAATTAAATACTAAATAAAAAATAAAAACAAAAACACCAAAAAAGTGAATGGCTCTGTGCATCCAGAAATACTTTGCATATCTAATTTATATATAGGTGCAACATACGTGCATATATATTTCTCTGACAGCACAATTAACTGTGAAAAGTGGAGACAGGCTAGTGGTGCCAATCTGTAAAGAGAAAGAGAAGGTAAAATTCTCATCCGATAAGATCAGACAAACATCTAATCTCTAACTCACATGTTTTGTGTATACCTAAGAAGGTTCTTCTATGATTTGAATTTCTAAAAGTTTACATGCAAAATACAATATGTTCAACTTAAATTTCACTGAACAGTGTTACTGTTACTTCTCAGTTTCACAAATCACCTTTGAAATAAAATGTTTAAATTGTTATGAAAGACAGTGTGATTCAAATGTATAATACTGTTGATTTTTAATTACTTTCTGTAGATATCACTTTACATATGCATAAAATTGTCCTGTTTATATTATTCTAGGCATACTCTTCGGGAAAATCTTGTCTTATTGTTGGCAAAGGAACATTATCGTGTCAATAATATCGTGTCAAAAAATGATGGGATAATAACTTTGATTTGGAACTTCTATTACTTAAAATCTTGCATCACTCCCTGAACAGGTTGTACACTGGGGCTTGTTAGCTCTGTAATTGCAATCCTTACCTTGAAGGCATTTTTGTATGCCCGGCATCCAAATGGACAGCCCAGGGAATTGAATTCTGAAGATATATTGTTCATTCTTTTGATTATTCTCAGAATGACTGGATTCAGCAAGGATCTTAGAGGCTTCTTATCTGAAAACTCTTGTGAGGACTTTCCTAGAGGACAGCTAATTCAAGTTCAGAGTTCATATGTGAAATCTAAACCTTCAGAAGAAACAGGAAACTAATGCAGCTCCATTGAACTGGAGTCTAATGGCAGGTAGTTCTGTGTAACAGAATGAGGAATCTGCCACTGCCAGTTATTTCAATGGAATTAGCCTATGACACAATGGAATGGAATGGAATTCACCTACAACAACATATCTTAATAGAACAACATATGGTTCATGAAAACCATGAACACTTACATGAGTTTCATATTACATGGTAATTTTTTTCCCATAATGTTTTGTACTGGTTTAACATCCTTAGGCTGGATTGATGGGCCAAGGCTAACAACATGAAGTTCAACAAGACCAAGTGGCAGGTCCTGCACTTGGGCAACAAGAGCCCTTGTACTGCTACAGGCTCGGGGCAGAGTGGTTAGAAAGTTGCCCAGAGAAGAACCTGGGGATGCTGGTCAACAGCCAGCTGAATATTAGCCAGTGTGTGCCCAGGTGGCCAAGAAGGCCAAGGGCATCTTGGCTTGTATCAGGACTAGTGTGGCCAGCAGCACTATTGCTGCTAGTAATTGTTCCCCTGTACTTGGCACTGTTGAGGGCACACCTCGAGTCCTATGTTCAGTTTTGGACCCCTTAATTCAAGAAAGACATTGAGGTGTTGGAGCATGTCCAGAGAAGGACAATGGAGCTGGTGAAGGGTCTGGACAATAAGTCCTATGAGAAACAGCTGAGGGAGCTGGAGCTGGTAAGATGGGAGAAAAGGAGACTCAGGGTGACCTTATATCTCTCCTTACATCTACCTGAAAGGAGGCTGTAGCAAGGTGAAGGTCAGCCTTCTCCCAGGTAACCAGTAACAGGACAAGAGAACATAGCCTCAAACTGCACCAGGGGAGGCTTAGGCTGGACAATAGGAGGAATTTCTGCATGGAAAGGGTAGTTAAACATTGGAAAGGGCTGCCCAGAGAGGTGGTGAAGTCACCATCCCTGAAGTTGTTCAACACACAATTGGACATGGGATTTAGTGCCATGGTCTATTTGACAAAGTAGGTGATCAGTTAAAGGTTGGACTCAATGACCTTAGAGGTCTTTTCCAACCTAAACGTTTCTGTGATTCTGTGAACATTGTCTACACACATAATCCACCCAGAAAACATCATTAACTGCTCATGTTTGGTCTTGTTAATTCTGTTTTAATGGAAACATACTTGTAAAACTGGGATAAAAAAGCATTTCCAATCACCTGGTGGTTACCTGGTGACATATTAGGAGTGCTCTGTTACTCCTGACAGAAATGGCAGGGATCTTTCAGTATGGTTTTCTCAGTGAGAAATTTCTGTCAGGTCACCTCATATATCCTGCTGCACTTAATATTTTGCCTACTTTTAGCTGCTAAACAGCATATGCATATACCCTGCTGATGTTTGGTATTCTTTAGAGGTTAATTAATATTTGGGCTAGTTTGGTTCTGTGAATTCTTTAAGCCCCTCCCTCTCTGCTGAAGGAACAGGTTCAGAAATGTGGTAGGTGGAACGCTTCCCTGAGGCAGGGGTGGCTTGCTCCTGAGAAGAGAGGAAAAAATTTTGATAATATGCAGTAACAAAATTTTAGTTTCTCTGTAATTAAAAAAATGCAGTGAAGTCAATATTAATGCAATCTGTTGTGTTCACTACTAAAACACACTTTATACAGGGGGAAAAAAATGCAATGCCAGTAAGTAGGCAGCTGCAATGTTCTGATGCTACGAAACATTTAGCTAGAGCAGATCCCTTCAAAACTTTGTGTCTGTGATGCGGAAAATATTACCTCCACACTGGTCCTGAGAATAGAAAATGCTGTGAGAGTACTGCTGATACTGAGGTAATAATAACTCTTTACAGAAAACCTCTACTTCTCTATTTTATCTTTTATAGAGAATCTCCCAGCAGAGGTATACCTCAAAGATACAGGGTTTCAGGGGTTACATCATAGACAGTTGCAGACTGGGACAGTGGATATTTGAGGGGAGTGGTACACTTGGGCAGAAGAAAGGTCTTAGGAGCAGTTTCCTGCATCTGTATTGTTAAGAAAGGCTCTCCAGCCCAGCTGTTTGTGACATCTTTAATTCACAAGGTGATACAAAGTTTATTGCCACAGGACACTAACCTTGGAGAAATGGCTATTTTTTTTATTTTTTAAACATACAAGTACAGTTATAAACATATTCAGAAATCTGTTTGAATGCATCCAGGTCAACCAATTAGTATGATCAATACTAATTAGTATGTTTCAATATTTTTCTCCTTCTAGTGACCAAATGTACTAGCAATTTCCATACTGCCATTGTTCCTCAGGTTGGCCGTAAGACACACATAAGATCTTGCTGTCTCTTTTGTCATTAAATGGCATAGATGCAATTATTACAAAAAATAACATTTCAAGGATTATTGCTCAGCCTCATGTGGAAATACTTCTGAACAACACTACTAAATCACCAGTCAAAGTCTTTATGGTTAAGGACGCACTTAAACATAGGTCTCTAATATTTGTTTGGAATAGTCAATATGCTTAACTATCAGATAGAAAACTGGCTGTAGGTAGAAGAATATCATAGCCAGGAAATGGGAACTGTAAGCAGGAAGTAGAAGGGGATGAAAGAGAGACTTAAATAGAAATAGGAGAAAGATTAAGTATATACAAAAAAAATAGTTATTAGCCAACAATCTTTTTTTGTTGTTGTTCATTTTTGTTTTATTTTGTGTTTGTTGTTTTTTTTTTTTTTCTTGTTTGAAAAAGTTAGGAGCCAAAAGAGACTTGCCAGAGATGCTCTAGGTCTGAAGCTATACAATAGGAACATATTAGCCTCTCCTTTTAACTTCCAGCATGTAGCAACAGTTAATTAAATTAAGGGCAATAAAGTTAGAAGGAATGAAAGGATAAGTCTCCTTTCCACAGTGCATAATCAATTTGTGGCATTTACAGCCACTGCAGTTCGTGTAGACAGACATTGTGGTTGGATAATTTTATGACTAGCAATAACATTTGCAGCTCTGTCAACTTAGACAATGATAGAAAGATAATCAAAAAGACCCTTGGAAGAACATTGCCCCAAGAACTCAAAGGTCTGTTATATTACGAAGGACTTAGCACCAGCTCCAAATGTCACATCATTTATCAGTGTGTGAGTGCATAACATGCAGAGAATTAAAGGATATTACATCCCATTTTTAGTACTCAGTAAATAAGTGGTCAAGGAATAGATAAAAATCCTATTCTCTTCTTGATCAGTGAGCTTCCAAATTATGTTAAACAAGTTTCCTTGAGTATACTCTCTTTTGCCTCTCCCTGCAAATGTCAGTGTGTCATTGGGGCCTGATTTTCTTCCTGGAGTTCTGGTGTTGGATTAGAAATCATGAGATGCATTAAGATGCAAATTTAGAAGCAGTCTTTTTTGTTGTGGTTTTTGTATTTCTGGCTTTCAGGTTTATTTTTTTCAAGACTTTTTTTTTTGAGTTTGAATCCTACAACCAAGAAGGCAAAAGCTGATTCTCCTCGCCATCACAGTTAGTACTTTGTGACCATCATACACAAGCTTCTTCCCTGGGAAGATATAAGGAAAAATATCAATGGCTGTGACTGCCATCTTAAAAGTGACCACGACTAGGTCATATCTGGTCAGTGTTCACCTCCAAAAGAGACTGAAAAGGAAAGGCTTCCATAATCTTTTATGTACTTTTTTCACACCATTACTGATAAAGGCTGGCCTGTCTATCTTTGTCTGTCCCTTGAAACACAAGGCAACATTTCAAGCAATACTGTGATCTTCTCAAGACCATTTCTTCTTCAGAAATAGCATGGTTCTATTTTACAACTTATGTAAACCAGGTTATCTACTCTTAAGAATCTAGATAATTTGCAGCTTAAAAGAAATAGACTTTCCAGATCAGAATTCTTTTCAGCAGGAGCTTGCTAGAATGATTTCAGAGGTGTCACATGTCAGACACTGTCAAATAAGTCCTCAGCTAATAAAGTGTATTAGCCAATTTTCTACACTTCTCGAAACAGACACAGTTTTTAAATATACTCCCTCCTATAACGGAATGAAAATGGTTCTAATCAAGACACAGATTTAAGGCTGAGCTGCCAGAACAGTTGGCCTCTATATAAAGTCAGTTAGCAGCGCAGCTCATCTAATAAACACATGAAAGGAAGAGGGCAGTCTCTTCTTCATACTTGTCTGCATTCACAAGGGTGTACCTATGGCTCTACTGATCATTTTAGAATATATATTGCATCTAACTACCATAATTTTCTTATTGAAAAAGAACTTAACATGGAAAACAGACTATTCAGTCAGGGTACAATGAAAAATATGAACCTAGGAAAAAGGGTGCATATTTTATGTTAAATAACATATGCATATGTGAATATGAAACCTGATGTCCTTTTGAAAAAAAAAAAAGAGTCAGTAAAGTATTCAAAATATGTTTTTATATATTCAAAACTGTGAGAAAGTAGATAAGAGGGTAATGTTCATGATAATGGCAGGAAGACTCAAATAATGAGATATGGAAGATATTTGGATCTCCTTGTGCATGTTCAGTCTAGTGATCTCTGGGTATTGTAATGGTCATCCCTTCAAAAGTAAGTTCATAGGCCCAATTGTTGATTCATATAGTTGCCAAAGGGCACAGACGGTAACAGAATTTAAAACATTAAAATAAAAATTAAATTAAGGATGATTTGGACCAATGTTTTACATCAAGTTTTCTGTCAAATATTGGCTTATTTGCTACCACTGATCTCAAAAGATACTATTTCCTAAACTTCTGCTGAGTGTAAGATAGCAGAGCATGAGCCAGCTTCCCCGAAAACTTACTTACCAATTGTCATTTCTAGTAAGACATCTTAATGTCACAATCAGGCAGCTTTACACCATTTTGCATCAGATTTGAACATACTTATTTGAACATCTCCTGTCTCACACAGACACAGATTTTGCATAAGTAAGGCTCCCTCTGAACAGGCCTGACACCTACACAAGCCCTGAATGAGAAAGCACGGAAGGAAAAGATCTGGTTTTAAAATGCGACATCTCAAAATCTCCTCACAACTGCTGTTAAAAGGCTTGTAATGGGCCAATTAGTTCATGGCAAAGTTGAAGGGAGTGTGGGGAGATCTTGAATTTCATGTATTTATGCAGTAACACAGAGCGTGAACTGCCTTTAAATGCTGTGTCAGTTTAGACATCTTAAAAGTGCATAAACAGGAATTCAGCTGCTCATTCAGTGCAGAAGGTAATTATTTTCCTATCAGATGGTATAGCTGAAAACAAAAAAAGCAACACAGAAAAGCAATTCAAACTGCAATTTAAAGTAGAGCAAATAATTTCAGATTTTTTATAACACCTGTATTTCATCATTTTATTCTTTGAAAGACACATGAATTGATACAAACCACTGTGATGCTTTTTGAAACATGTTTTTAGTTTAAACTGCTCAAGTCTCGTTCTGCAATTTGACATTTACACTCATTTCCATCATGTTTGCTCTGAAAAATCCACACTGACAAGCAACAGTACAGGTAGTGCTGTACCAATTCTGCCTGAATCCTGCCACATTCACATGCATGTTTGTGTGTACAAACTGCCAAATTGTCCCTGATTTGAAGTTATCATTGGGAAAAAGTGCTTCATGCATAGCAAATAACTATATTTGCATAACCACAGATTTCACAGAGAACATTTACCACAACCTTACAGAGGACTTAGTAAACATATGTTCAGATGGATACCTTAAAAGGTAAAATCCTTGTTATACTCAATTCAGCAGGAATAAAATAGAAACTGTGAAATTTTTCTGAGGATTTTTTTTGGTGGTTTTGTGGGGTTTTTTTGGAGGAGTGTGAATGTGTGTTTGGGTTTTGTGGCATTTTTTTGTTTTTTGAGGTTTTTTTGGGTTTGTTTTTTTTTTGTTTATTTAAATTACTTTTAGCATTATTGGAAAAGCAGCAAGATGCATATTGGAATGCTGTTTCTCTATGTAGTCTCTAGAGACTTGCCACATAATTGGCTTAATGTTTTACTATTTCTGAAGAAAAATTGGCCAGTCATTGGCCTCAATCCTCAGTGCTTCCAAGCTAATCTTTTTCATCTCCTCAGCACTTACAGAGACACTTACAGAGATTCTAGACTTGTACTTCTGGGTGATTTTAACTATGCTCTGTCCTTCTGAAGTACTTTTGTATTTAAAGCTACCTCATGAGTCTGAACCGCTTTCCATCACATAATATGTCAACTGCACAACTTCCGTTATGACTTGCCAGGAACAGTTTATAAATGAAATTTTTAGTTAGAATAAGATTCGGAGGAATGTTAATTTCTCATCACAAAATTTCTGATGACATGTGTCTGTCCAAGGGAAAATAGAAAAGTTGTGGTATGATGGTCTTGTAGTCTGGCCACTGAGGAATCAGAAGTGCGTCACAGGGTTCCCATTGCTGTGCTTAGTTGAGTCACAGGCTGTCAGACCTGGCACGATTATTTGAAAACAGTTGGGTTAATCCTTGAATGCCACCAAGGTCTGACTTAGCTGAGCAGTTAAGCAGCTGCTTGTCTTTAAACTGACACACTTTACTCTTGGAGCTTAAATATCTCAATAGAAATAAAAGGGGTGAGCAGCTTGCTTGTACTGTTTAACAGTACATGATTTCCACTTGCTATTGAAACATATACAGTGAGAGGCTAGACTCCAAAATATCTATGAAAGAGACATATGGAAAGCAGGTTTGAATTTTTATAGTACTTAAAGATTAATCCCACTGAGATTTCATATGAATTTTCATGTATTATTTAAACCTAGAAACTGAGAGCCCAGGGGACACAAAGAAAATTCTTCTGATTAAAGCAGAAGATGCGTGGTTGGAAGACTGAGACTCAATTCCCAGGTTTGCTACAGTGTGTGACCTTCAGGCTTTGGAATAAAAAATAGACAACCATTTTTCCATTTTTACAGTCTAGCATGGTTGTAGTTCCAGTGAAAGCACATGTTGAAAATCCTTTTTCCCTTCTGTAGAAAACTCTTTCTCCATTCCTCCCTCCATCATGATTTAACAAGTGAAGAGGCTCATGGTGAAGAGGAAAACAGGAGAAAACTGCATGATCTCTTGCGCTACCTATTCTCTTGCCTACAACAAAAATGTCTAAAGCAGTAGGTAAACTAGCACAAAACAGATTCAATAATTCTTGGTATTGCAACAGAGAAGCAGACAACTTTCTGAATGGATTTGTGTGGAAAGATAAAGCTCTGTTTGCTTTGGTGGCCTCTCTACTCCCAACAAGTTCAAGTCTGTCCATAAAGGCAGAAAAATATTAAGCATTTAACAAAATAATCTCAAAACTTCTTTGAGACCTACAGAGGAAAAAGAATCCACATATGTGGAGATCTAATTTTTTTTAAGGTGGAGTAGAAGCTATTACTGTCATTATATAAGTACTGGCTGGAGTCACAGAGCCATACAAAATACAGAAGATGGATGGGTATTCTAATTTTTTGCTCACTTGGTATTTCATAGCATTGGTTTCAATGAAATTACTTCAGAGAGTGAAAGCACCTGGATATCTTCATTTAAAAAATTGCAACCTGGCACTAGAGGGATATCTGTTCACCTGTTATGAACTCATCAACCTTTAATATTATGCATTATTTGCATGAAATAGTGGATTAAAATCTAAGATTTATGTTGTAGTTTATTCATAGGAAAATGCATTTGACTCTAAACAAATATAAGAATTGTTTTCCTTGTTTTGAATATTTCAATATTTGAATGGAACTGATGCCTTAAGTTTTACCTTTCATATTTTCCAGATTCTGTACTGCATTAGTATATAACTCTGGACTTCATATAAAGTGTTAGCAAGTTGTCTTCATAGTTTAGTTAGACAAAACAATCCTTTTCCAGCCTGAGAACCAAGGACACCATTACAGCTTGAGACCCAAAAAGTATAAACAACAGAGAATTGAGGAGAGCAATCTGGGAGGATGTGACTTCATAACCTGAAGCTGTAATTGGACAATTAACCCCAACATGTAAATGGACCAAAACTTATGAAAGTGTGAAAACGTGTGACGCATCGTTCATCTTGGGTGGAGCCATGGCCAGGCTCTTGTACTGCCCAAGGTGTATCATTTGGAGGCCTTTTGAATAAATACCTACTTTATTTCTCTAACACTGCCTAACCCCTGTTCTAGGTAACCTCTCAAGGCATCAGAGAAACTACATTTGTGAAAAGGACAACTGAGCTGTGTAACTCTGCAATGCAATGCGTGAAGGCTGACCAAATCAGGACTTTAGAACAGGAATAAATTCATGAAGACTGGGCCATTAGTGGTGCACTAGTTTGAAAGCAAACCAGTGGAAGATCCCAAGTCAGAATTACAATTTAATAGGAAAATTAAAATAAAGGCAATAATACAGAAACACTGGCTTAAACTGACAGAGTCAGGATACAACCTGATATCCTGTTGGTCAGGGTGGCAGTAGCAGCCTGATTAAATGGTCTCTGCAGTCCTGTTGGAGTGATGGACGAGATTTGGTCAGTGGTGATCTTGTAGTAAAGTCTGGGCCTTTTCTGGAGGCCAAGTGGTGATTAGGTAGCTTTTCTCCCCTGGGAATCCAGTGCTGGTCGTGGTGTTCCAAGGCTCAGATTATAGCCAGGTAGGAATGCTTGGTTCCACCCTGGGTGGATCATCTCACAATGGGATGGTGTAATTTTATCAGTCATGCAGTGAGACTCAATGGCCCATTAACAGAAGATATCCCCCCAGAGTTATGAGGGATGGGTCATGCAAGAGATAAAGAACACTGCCCCACCAGTTTTTAACAGCTTATGAAGATTGTAATAGAATATATACTTTTGGTTACATTTTACATTGTAACCTAAGACAAGTGGCTGTCCAGATGCAAGCCAGGTCAGAAATACCTGAGCAACTGGAAACTGGGCGACCACACCGGAACCATCAGCCCTGCTGCACTGCTTCTGCAAGCAGTAGCCAAAGTCGAGACATCTTGAACAAATGAAAGAATGGCAGCCTGTACATGTTTTAGGAACAGGCAGTACAAAGGCAGGGAGGGCAACATCATGCCTCATGAGATCCCAGAGAGGCTTTTAGTCAGCACCAAGAAGGCACTGTCACTTGCGTGACTTCATATTCCCATGCAGACTGCAGTAGCAAATACAAGGTGTCCTCACTGCTCTGACATTTATTAATCTTCAGCCATCCAGAATCCTTGAAAACCATCATTGTCTGACTCAAGCCAGTGCAGCTCTTTAATCCTACCTGGCATCAGGATCTCAGCTCAGCATGATCAAGTCACCAGCTTCATATCTACCCTGCCTCTGATTTTCAAGTACAAACTCTGACCTCTTGCATTTCCACAGTGTACCTTGTGGTGCAGGTCAGCTTTGAAGGTTGGAGACTTCATCTCACCTGCTGACCCTACCACCAAAGTTTTGTGTTGAAATCCAGCAGCAGGCCTTTCAAGTGACTACTTCTTTTAAAAGAAAATAACCATTCTAAAAATAGAGTTCTAAGTCCTAGGGCTGAGCAAAACCTGCTAAGTCAGAGAAAGAAAAATTAGCTAGGTAAAAAATGTGGTGCTGGTGGAAAAAATAAGTAAATAAGAAAAGCAGGTTGTGTGGGACCTGATGTTATTATGATTTTCTGGAATAATTTTATCTGTGCTAAAAATAAGTAGTTTGTTGCAACAAGATAATCCTTATGTCTGTGTGTCTTGAATTTCAGTGTACAGAAGTTATTGACAGTTTAATAATCAAATATTTAAGAAATTAGAAGATTATATTTGTGTGTGAGTGTGATTTTATGCCAGCATGTACACATATCTAATCTATCTTGCTCTCTCTAGGGCCAAATTCATTCTTCTGGTCACATCATGGTAAACCCAGAGAAATCTGATAGTTATCGACATGCTTCCTTATAGCCTCTTCTATGCTAATTCAGAGAATTTGGTTTATGGGGAAAGGAAAAGAGACAAATGTGACTTCAGCATCATGTTTCACTTTCTAAACTGTTTCTCTTTATTATAGAACATAATATGAGACCACAAGAGGATTTACAGCCCACCAAGAAGGGCTTCCAGTGACTGGCACTGTAGAGCAAGTGACGATTGTGTTGGTGTTATGGTACTCTGGCTCCACGTTAGTTACAAGGACTTGCATGAAGAAATATTATTAGCTGCTGAAGTGAGATGCAAAGCACTGATAACTTTATGCCGTTGGCCATCCTGTCTTACACCATGAGTGTTTTCTCTTGTCCATCTCATCTTTCTGCAGTAGTTGGAAGGCTGAAGTGAAGCATTCCGGTAGGTTTGAGAATAAAGCTCACAGCGTTAACTTCAATGAGATATTTTTGTAGGCTTAACTTCAATAAAACATGCTACATAAGTCAAGGTTTTTTAGAGGGCCCTGCTAGATAACCAGCTCTGACTAGACAGCTGGAGTCCTTCATACATAGTTGTTTTTTTTTCCTTAGTAACATATGCTGACAGATTTTCAGCAAAGTTTTTCCCACATTAACAGAGGTTAGGCAAAAGTTAACTACAATGGAATAAAATCTCCCTACCTTCAGGCTTCGGGGAATATTTAGACTGCTCTTTCTGTTCATTTCTTCCCTTGCTGTTTCTTATGATCAAAATAACCACAGAGCATTTTTAATTAAAATATCCCCACCTTTCGTTCCCAAAATTTTATCTTCATTCCCTATGCCAGGTTCCCAGGAAAAGCAGCTCTGGGATGGTTAGGATCAGATCGCCACTAGAGGGAGCAGGCGGAGCCTCCAAAGTGTAACAAGGTCTCAATGTTGGGAGCAAAGGGGGTCTGAGATGCGAACGACTCCTGTGCGCCGCGGGTCACTCGTGGGGGTGGGCAGTCAGGCTGGGGTAAGAGCTCACTATGTAGCACCTGAGATACTCACAGCCCAGCTGCCAGAAAAAAAAAAAAATAATCTTGATCTATATCACACACATATATATAACACACACACATATATACATATATATAAAGAAAAAAGAACAAAGTGAAAATACCATGAGCCCAGGTAAATTGGCAGTTCTAACAGGATGGCTACTGTTTATGTTAGCTAGAATCGTGTCTGGAAAGTGTTGAAGGGTTTGGTGGTTCTGTGCTTCTTCTTAGCAGTCTCAGTGTGTTTCAAAGCCCGGATTGAAGCCAATTAGCTAATTTTGTTTCTTGAAGAGGAGAGCAATTGGGATTATTTAATCAAAACCTTAATATTTTTTGCCAGGCAAGGATGGTCCTCTCAAATATAGACGTCTTCCTCATATGCAATCACATAATACCCTGACGTCAGGAGGGACAAATTACTTCTACTTCTTTGTGTAACCCAGGGGAAAAAAAAAAAAAGAGAAGTGCAGGAAGACTTGAAGGACTGATGCAACTAGCTTTGTGACAATCCTTTCCATGCCCACATGTACATGAGAGGCCGTCAGAGGTGTGGTTTCTTTATCACTTCAAGGTTAACTCTGTAGGTAACCTAAAATGGGCAACCCTTTTCATAGCTTCAACCCCTGTCAAGGCTTGCATAATAGTAACAAAATACACACATGCACATGTACACTTAGACACTTCTTTATCACCTTGTTATTAACATCTACTTAATTACAGTTGTTTTCATAGTAGTAATTGATCTTTTTAATGCAATATCATTTGGTCTTTCTTGGGCTACACATAAAAGTGACTCACGGGCATCTTTCTGCTTGTTCTGCTACCATCATTCTTCCTGCTCCCAGACACAGATGTGTGTGTGCATACAAATTTGAGCTAGAGCTAGTGTTCTTGGAAGCTTATTTTCTGGCTAAAAGCAATGGGAACTTTTTTCCTGTTTTTGGTAGAGGTTGTCTGTCAGTACTGTGAAAAGGCTGGTGGTGATTCTGACCAGGAGTTGGAAAGATGTGTTGTTGCAAGGCAGTGCTAAAACTGATGTGCTATGTTTAGGAGCAGAGGAGTCTGTATATTTTTGAATAAAAGGCTACTTACCTTACTATGCTAGAAGATAGCTCATCTTCTGCACAGAACATTATTTTTTTTGTTTGGCTAAAATTATCCCTCTGCTGAGGAGTGACACATTCTGAAAGTGTCAGGGATTATATATCTGTAGTTAGGGAACAAGGTTCTCCATCAATGATATGTTCTGAGGATGCTTAAAGTATTTTTTGTGTGTGTGTGAGTCTAAAGTCAATAAAATTAGTGACAATCCTTTCTTTCAGAGCTTTAACTGAATCAGCAAAGCTCCACATTCAGAATTAATCTTGTTAAAAGCATCAGTTTGATTTAGAATATAGAAGGCAGGTAGCAGATTTTGCTGCTTTCAATATCTCCCTGAGTAAGGTATTAATCTCTAAACAATGGGAATACTGTTAGGAGGTAAAAGTGTGAAAGTCCTGCTTCTTACCATTCTGTCTCTGTGCTACATGATTTGCTGCTAAAAATATAGTTAACAAGAAAACACCTGTTCAATTTCCTCTGAAAACTTCATAGTAGTTTTTAGCTTAAAAAAATACAAAAGGCTGAAAATTGATACCATGGATATCAGAATATTTAGTAAACACTTCTATCAAGCATTAGTAAACTAAGAACATGGAAAACCAAGTCAATACACGCTGTCATTGAAATGCAACAAAATTTGAAGTGTACAATTGTATTGAGGTTTTAGGGGGTGGGGATGGGGTTGTTGGTTTGGTGGGGTTTTTTCCTTGGTTTTTGGGTTGGTGGGGTTTTTTTTTTTTTGGTTCATTGATGGGGTTTGGGGATTTTAGTTGGTTGTCTTGTTCTGTTTTTTGGGGCTTTGTGAGCATGTCTGTATGTGTGTGTATGTTTTTTTTATAAGAGCATAAAGGAAATAAAAACAGTCCTTTAATAAAATGCTGTCATGGGTTTGTCCTGAAGGAGGGGCATGGACAGTGAGTTTGAAGCAGATTTTAATTGCAGAGTATAAAAATCTCAAAGATGTGCTATTCAAATATACATAGTTTGTATATCTGAAACCCAGAGCATGTTTTCACCAGCAAGTGAGGAAGCTTCTACAGAGAATTCATGCACCCTGACCACCCATGACCACTGCAGAAGTAGCTGGAAATTACAGGTGCTCTTGAAAGGTTTTCAAATCAGGTCCCTGAGACTCAGAGTAGATGATGGCATCAGCTGCCCTCTGAAACTTCTTTTTTATTCTCTTGACAAAAAAAAAAAAAAAA
>VXAX01000261.1:945191-1040101 GCA_013399835.1 Leptocoma aspasia
TTTGAATATAAAATTAAAATTATTTCAACAATTTCTGTATGTACACATATATGCTTCATTACTCTTTCTGCTAAAATGTGCTATTTGTATTTCTCCTAAGCTGCTAAGCAAACTTGACATTGCACTGCAGAGGTGTTTACATTTTCTTTGTAGACTAAAAAGTATAAGTGACTGTAAGTACAAGACTTACACAGTGGGAAAAAGGCATTCTGATCATGCTACCACTGAAAAACATTGTGTGGGGTTAAAGGGAATTGGAAAGATATTGCAGAAGAAATTACAGTCATCTGAGTGCCAAATATTCAAGGCATATTTGAGCAGCCAAGGGATAAGGTTGCAAATGATAGGTCACAAAAATCTGTGTGTGCATAACACTAACAGAGGAGTTAATGTTTTCTAGGGATGGAATGAGATTATTTGTATTTTTAAACAACCATGAAAGCAAATGAATTTCTCTAACCTTGGGCAATTAAACTGAGGTGTCTCAGGTCCTCACACCAGAGTGAAGAAGTCCTCAAAAACAGATTACTTTACCAGATGCTTAGAGTCAGAAATTAATTTGAGTCACACTGCTCAACAGACAAAATGGTGTTTCCTGACCCAGACAGCTTACTGCCTACAGGTTTTCCTAAAATGATAGCCAGCACAAAACATGAGTGTCAGTTCACCATCATTCTTTTATGAGAGTTAGGCATAGCCCCAAAACAGAAACCTTTAAGTTAACTCTTTTTATTAATTGCTGTGAATATAATTCTCTGTTATAGAATTTTCTCATCATCAACAGTGCAACAACAGCATGTGCTACTGAGTTCACATCAGGTAATAGATGCAAAAATGAATAAAACTCCTATCATAGACATTATTCCTTACAAAAAATTTTACTGGATAAGTGAAGAAGTGCAGGTGTTGTTTTCAGGGTCTTCATGGCAGTAATACACACATGCTGCAGGCAACTGCATTTTGAAAAAAGTAGAACCACAGAGGATACTTAGCTGGAGCCTGGAAAACAGACGTTTCTGCACTGCAGTAAAAACTCTATGCTGACTCAACCAAGAAGAAAATTTTTTTCTGCCTATCTTCTGCCAGCATGGTTAAGGCAATGCTGATTCTTAGTTTGACTGATCTGTAGCATGACAAGCTTTCAAGCATGGCAGAAGCCTTGCAGCAAATCTGCCTCTGACAGAGGCACGCAGAAGTGGGATGTTGTAAGTGGCACACACGAAACCGTCACGTGCATGTGCGTGCACAGACACACACACACAGAGTGGCAGCCTCCACTGGTTTGGCTTTCCGTCTTGCAAATGCAACAAAATATGTCTTGCAACAAAATATAAACTGTTCTTTAATACACGTTTATATACACGCTGGGCTCCACATCCAAACATACTTGGAAAACAATTTTCCAGGAAAATATTATCAAATTTCATCATAATTTTTAGATTTGTAAGTTTCTCTTATTAGTTGAAGAGCAATTTCATTCCTGATTGAACATCAATAGATACTTGGGCTATTTTAACATAATTAGAGTTATTTTAAACTTTGATCTGTTCTCCGTTGTTTACTTTCTCAACTGTACTTGGCAGCCAAGTTGGAGACAACTGCAATCAAACAAAGTTAACAAAAATAACTATTTTAAAATGGTTTCCAAGCTGTTTGCTGCCAGTGATCTCCTGCACTGACATGTCATTTCTCAGTTAGTTTATTAAACTGCAAACACAGAAATAAGATTTGTACCTCCTTGTGTCTTTTGTAAGACTTAGTATTTAGCAGAATTTAAGACAATTAATATAATTTGAGCCTGGAAGAAAGTTTCTGGGATTCTTTTTAGTGCTTAGTACTATATTTTAAATTATATACTTCGGCACTCAATTGCAACTAATGGTACACTGAGGCAAAATTTTAAGCTATATTTAGAAAAGTTTCTGGGGTCTTAAATCAAGGAGATGCTTCTGAAAATATTAGTGAAACATTTGACATATTTCCCCAATTATGAAATAGTAAATTATTTCTCTCAAAACAGTCAGAAGGAATCCTAGATCTCCACTCACATAAACTCAAAATCACATAAAATTTCATGTGTAACTCTGATTTTGTTGCTTTAATGTATTTGATCTCTCCTATTTATGACACTAAAAAAAATTTTCTTATATGAATTTAAAAATCATAATTGCTGAAAAAAACCCTTATCTGCATCTAACAAGGGCTTAATGCCTGTTTTACTTGCTTAAGGGATGTGCCTTACACATCTAAAAAAATTAAAAGAAATGGGTTTTACATCAAATGGGTAAGTATTTGTAGCATCTACATGTAGATTTCTCCCTTTATCCTGGCATACACTTTTGGCAGTTCTATAACCACAAAAAATTGTTCCTACTCATCATATACATGTATACCAGTTTAAAACCACATGAATATACTCAATTTCACTAACAGGAAAAATAGTCTATGCACAATTGTAGCATTGAGAAAAGCCTGACCAACAAAGCTCTCTTATTTGCAATAAAACAAACCAAAACAACCAGAACCAAAGCAAATAAACAAAGACTCAGAAGACTCAAAGCAAAGACTCAGAAAACTCAGAATCAGATTCTTCATTTCTATCCAGAACAAAATTATTTTTATCTTGCCTTAAGCGATCAGTACCCTTCATATCACAGTCTCATGAAGAGCTACTCTGTTGTGTTGATCTTCAGTGCCGTACTAAGATTTTGAGTTGTTCCAGAGTATGTATGTTTGGTTTCAACAGACAAAAAAAGATTAAATAGATACATATAACAAAAGTCTGGATATTTGCAGAACATATGGATATCAACAACATGTTTCTGAGATATTCTCTTCTGCAGTTTATCAGTACTTATCCTAAAATATTGAGAAACTATTAAATGCCAAAAAACAAGAGAATAATGATGTTACCCATTTCAAAATGTCAAAGCATAGCACTGGCAATTTGGCTCTTTTTTTGTTGTTTATTTCTTTCTTTTTCCATTTTTTACACTACTGATAAGTAACTTTATATTTCAGGTTCTCCGTGTGTGAAGAGATAAAGTATTTTCATTTAATTGCAGCATTTCTGCCAAAACAGAACAATATAGTTTCATTTTTTGTTATTTGATACACATCTACAAACTCTTAGTTCTTTGGGTGCTTGCAGATACAAACCTGTAGCTACAGAACTCCGGACCTTTGCATAGTCAAAACTCCTATTAATATTATCAAAAGGCAGGAGTTCATAAGGAAAGCAGAACTGAGTCTTTTAAGAACAATGTATTTTTTTTTTCTTCTCTACCACCTTCTTTCTCTCATATAAATAGACCTTTCACTTAAGCTTCTCCACTTGTCATCTTCAAAAATATTAATTTCCTTACAGAAGAAAAGGAAATGAAAGTCATTCTAGATCAAAACTGACACAGAATAGATGTTGCACTACTGGCCCAGGAATCAGAAACTGTGAAGATCACTGGAGAATCCTGAGATACCACTAAAATGCAATTCCCTGACTTAAAAAGTTTGAGAAACCTATTTCTCCCATGCCAGGCCGTGAGAATGCTGCAAGTGCTTTCTGGTTCATCAGAGAGGCCCCATTGCCTGTATGGTTCCAAATGAACAGGTTTATTCCCCAGGCTAATTTAACCCAAAAGCCAAGGCACACTAGGAAAAGGGCATGACTGCCACACTCGGGCTACCCTGCCTGTACACTGGCAGCAACCAAGCACTTCCTTGGTCTATCTTTGCTGCCAGGTGAGAGACATTAGGAGAGGCAGTGCAGGGGCTGTGGAGCAAGGTTCCCAATTGGGACTGGTTCGCAATTAAGGGTTCTGGGGAAGGGGCCCCTTTTTCCCACTGCTGCAGCAGGAAGTGAGAAAGTAGAGAAACCTGTAACCCCCCTCTTCTCTATGGCAGCAAAGAGTTAACCCTGCTCTTTAAAAAACATTTGAATGCCCCACCAAGACTCTCAGTGCTCACTACAGGCTGTGTGCAAGGGATAGGAGACAATTGGACACTTCTCCAGTGTCCACACATTTGTGTTCCACGTTCCTGATGCTTACCCTTGTCCCTACAAAATTCATGTTTTTTAAGTCTAGCCATTTCTTGCCAGTCTTCTAAATTCTTACTTGGCTTTTAATTTTGTTTTCAGAAGTGCTAGTAAGTCATGCATGACAGCTCCAGTGACCAGGCTGATGTGTAAGGCTGGCATTTCAAGTTAATGTCAAAATATTAGAACTGGTTTACAGTTAGATGTCTTTAGGGATTGATAAGGCTGCAGAGCTTTTTCAGAGCATGTGACACACTGTTCACATTATAAGCCACTAGCAATATTATCAAAAATCTACAGCATAAATGAATAGCTGCATACATGATGCAGCCGCCCCAAGTTGGTTGTGTTTCCTTGTCCTCAGTTTCTGACTGCAATACGTAATAATAATCTTCCTAGAGAATATTAAACAAACCACAACTACATGCAATATTTCCACTACTCCTATTTTACAAGATAGTGTTCTGATACAGTGACTGCCTTTTGTGCTCTCTCTCAGAACAAATCAGAGCTTAATAATAGAGCAAGCATAGAGATGTACAGAGAGTGCATTAAAGTCACCTCCACTTTTCCTAACAAACACATTGCCATCTGTCATACCCATAACAGTGTGTGAAGGCAAAAAAATTCAGCTTGAAGAAATGATCTAGAAAGAACACTGCACATGCATTGATTATTACAAATGTGTTGCTGTAAGGGCAAACCTGTTTGGGAGTCTGAACTCTTATAATCTCTCACAAAAGATACAGAGCAAAAATAGGAAACCAGGGAAAAGCATAATTATAGTGTCGTCCTGTCAAATGGTTGGAGGGATAAAATGTCATCTTCCTGCATAATAAATAAATTAGAATTTCAATATTTAAGTCCTTGTCAGAGAGAAGATCTATCACAAAATAACCATTAATTTCTATGCTGCCTCTAGGGTAATATTTCTCCATTGAGGACATTTGACTGTTAAATGCTAATAGGAATTAAATAAATGCTTCTGAAGTTTAAGATATCTAATCAAGAAAACCCAGAAAAGATTAAAATTACTTCCCTCCCCCCCGCTACTTACAACAGACACTGGTTGTGATATCCAGATGTGAAGCATCTAATGAACATAATGGCATCTATTTTAGGAACTACTGTAGCGTCAATATTACTTTGCAGATCACGACACATTAGAAAAAAATTAAAGACAAGGAAATTGTGGTGTCCCTGTCAGTTGACTTCATCAGTTGCACTTTGTATTTTATCCTTGAAACCTGTCAGACTCTCAGTAAACAACATTACTTCAGTGTCATCTATATTCACCAGAAGATCCTAATAGCTGCTGAGGTAACCTTGACTGTCGGTCCTGAATGGCAACCAGTAGTGACCACATTTAGGGCTCTGGTCACATCACTCTTATCTGGATAGTCTTTGCTTTTCCTTTCTTCACACTTGCATTTTTTTTGCCTCAACACATCACTTCCTTCTTTACTGGACCCTCTACAATGGATCATATTTCCTTATCCCTAGAGAAGAGGTGCAAAAATATTCATTTTTCTCAGCATTAAAAATCATCAACATGCTTTTATACTGTTCCATATAAAAACCTGTGTAAAGGAAAAAAGGGATTACCATATATTTAAACTTTTTTTCTTACCTAGGAAAAGTTAAATGAGTGGTTTGTTTTGGTTTTTTCTCTTTTTTTAACTAATTTGGCACCTTCCTAATTTCAAAACCCACCATTTTGAATCCAATTTTTAAAGTTGGATGCCATTTACAGTCCCACTTTTGACAAATTTACTGCTCAGAAAATTCAAGCAGCCCACCCCTTCTACTGGAATCCCCTGTCCAGGTACTTGGCTCCCTTCCTGTGTCAGACTTAGTGCCCTTATGTGCCCTGGAAGACAGTGTGATGAGGAGCAGCCAGAGTTCATGAAGCAGAGTAGCAGCAGATGAATACCAAGACTGCTGCAGAAATCCTTGGATTTGTGAGAAAGCCCTAAAGCCATGGGGGATTGTTACTGGAGGAGATTTTTAGAGAACATCACTCAGATGATTCCTGAACTGCCTGCCAGGACTGATCTTCACCTTCCAAGGAATGTATATCAGGAAGTCAAGAGATATACTCAACTTTATCAGGAACATAACTGGGAAAGATTCAGAGTCAAAATTTATATAAGTGCACCAAAGGCCAGAGTCATGGATGCAGAGGCATCTCTCCTTGACTTCCATCTTGGTCAGCATTGCCTTTGATGTCTACTTAGCAGAGAATTTCCCTTGCCTGAAAACAAGTGATCATATTCCCTCTAGTTTTGGCTGTTTAGCTATTATCAAGATGCTTAAGGTTTTTTTCTCCCTGTCTGTTACCTCAGAGGTGGGAAGCACAAGGTGAGAGCACAGTGATGGTTTGTTCACAAAGCAGGGATCACCTGCTGGATTTGCAGGCAGAGTTTTTAAAGCAAGCCCCTTCAATGAAAAAAAATTGAAAGGGTCTTTCTTATGATGGTACTAGAGTGGTTTTTTTAGTCATTGTGCCTCAAATTGCTTCCTGGAAGACTATTTGAGAAATGTCATGGTTCTAAATACATTTTTTTCCAATGTTTCCAGCATCATCACCATCGTCATCATCATCATCATCAATAAGAATAAGCCTGGAGGGCAAATCTGGTCCTCAACTATACTTGTGAAAACTCATGGTCTTAAAGTTGCAATGCCATGTGCTTGGAAGTGAAATTGCACAGTTGTATGTCACGATATAAAGTGCCCAGAAAGTATTTGTTAATGCTGCTGTCAGTGGAAGCTCAGCTTGGTTGCTAAAGCCCAGAATGAGCTTCGAGGCTGGCAGCCTAAACAAGAAAAAGATCTTGTGAAAAATGTTGCAGAGTAATGTGAAGATTTAACTTAAATTATCACATTCATGGAAACTAGTCAGGAAAGGGTTGTTCATCCAGGGTACAAATAATTATTCCTAATTAATGAGTTCCTTGCAAAAAACGTCCATACTTGAGAACTCTATGGTCTTTACAGCTTTAGTAGCCATCATCTCGAAGTCATAGAGAACATCTTTTTCAGCAGACATGACCTCAATCTAAAACACTGCCAAGAGAAGGAAAACAGGAGCTTTTCTATTGGAAAGCATGTGGTGAATTATGGGTTAGAATTGCTATTGTCACATGAGATAGTGATAAATAGTAGTCATGTGCAATTTCCACAGACAAATGAATGTGTAGCTGACTAATGGCATGTTTTGCTCATTTAGCTGCTGGATTGCTCAAAAGCAAGACTTGCATCTGCAATTTCTGCAGGTACACAGAAGACTGGGACAAAAAATCCTCTTATTCAACAATTGCAGCCAGGTTCATGGGTTTATAGTTAGAAATCTGATGCAGCTTTTACACCTGAAATGGATGGCTTTTGTGTATCATTGTCTAAATAAAATTTAATGTGTATTCCCTCCTTACAGCACTTAAACTTTACCACTCTTCAAGAAATAACAATGCCTTCATTTGGGGAATGGGGGAAGAGGTTTAACATTCATATTCCCCTTCCTTTTTGCTCTGTACATGACTGTATTCATGCCTCAATGCAAAGTACACTTTTTATTGCAGTGCAAGTCTGCAGCAGTAAACCTGTGGCAAGTTACAAGGACAGTTCTCCTGTCATTAAATATCTATCATTTTATTCCAGTCAGAGGTTAATAAAATATGTAAAACCAAACCTGTTGAGAATATCCTGAGTGGGATGGAGAAACATTTAATTCTTGTAGTTGCACCATGCTATTTTACTAGCTTCTTTAAAGTAGTTTTTTTCTAAAATGGAAAGGTTGTTTTAGAAACCAAGTTCCACAAAAAAAGCTCTAGACCAGTAAAAACAACAAATTACTTTATATAGGTGCATTCTTTTATAAAGCAAGATGGTATGCAAGACTTATGAAATGTAGAGGAGAAAAAGAAATTTCATTTTCTTGTGTTGTGCTTCAGAATACAAGAAAATTGAACTCTCTCAGCTCACACTGGACTTACTTCAAGTATCTGCTGCCAGTCAGAACATTCCTTCTGACAGGATTCCACTTACCAAGTGCTTTGCAATCCAAAGACTGTACTAGTTTTCAATCAAAGAGAAAGGAACATAACACAGAAGCTGTCATCTTCTACAGATGACTACAATCTTAGCATACCTGTGGAAAGTTTTGGAGAAGAAAGCTGCTTGTAGAGCATTTCCTTGGTGAAGTTATTTTAGATTGAGTTTAACAGTGAACACTGTCATAGATTAAAGGGAAGAAAGAAAGATAGAAGACATTTAGGAGGAGTGAAAGATGTTCTATGAATTAGAATAAGCTATTTTGCTAAAAATTCAAACTATTTCAGTCACCCTCACAAGTAGACAGAATCAATCAGCAGTGAGTAACCCTGTTAAAAGCAATGAGAATAACACCAATTGTTTTATTGTGAACATTTAAGATTGTTTATGGCCTTCTAGTTTCCAGAACAATCAAGTCTAAAGAAATAACAATTAAGATTCATGTCTCAGTTCTCAAAATTTATTCCAGTGAGATTCCAATAAGTAAATTTTTATTCTGTCATTGTTTTTTCACCTCACTGAACACTCATGTCCCACTGCAGTAGAGGAGAGAATACGGTTTCTGGAGAACCTTAATATTATATTCAACTAGCAGGTGATAAATAGAGTTGACGTGGAATGAATAGCATAAGGATAACCAGTGCATCAGGGTCATCAGCAGATACCCTGAATATTGCTGTTTCAAGGTATTTCTCTCATTTCTCACAGCGTGCATAACATAAAATCTGTTAGAAATTCAGATTGTGTTTTCACAGCAGTGACCTGTGTCAGAGCACAAGGAAAACACATGGTCAAAGTGGTTCAGAGTACTACAACGAGAAGATAGTGCACACTACAGCCAGTACATCTTGATGGTCCCTCTGGCACAAGCATCTAGCAGGCAAGGCAGTAAAAATGACAGATAATACCCCCGTAGCCCTTGACACATCTAGTAGTCACGTTAACAAATTCCACAGCAAAAAATATACTACCTGGTTGTTGTTTTAAATGTAGTTTGTGGATAGCATCCAGAGTGCAAATGTGTCCATTGGACTGAGTGTCAGACCTCCGGGATCTCAGTGACCTCGCCATTTACCCACGTAACACCCGCATCCATCTAACACACATTACATTGCACCGTGCTGCCTGTGCTCGGAGCAATCAGCCACTGCTGAGTCCTCACACTGTGACACTTGTCTGTGACTTAATTCTGGGTAGTCTCGGCAATCAAACAGCCAAGAGGAGGGCCAACATTATCTTGCACTTAAGTTCTAACTTTTTGCATATAAAATTTTGTGGAATAATAATAATATATGGCCAAAGGATATTCTTACATTTCAAGTTTGAAGCTGCAGTTAGTATTTAATGTGACTAGTGATGCATGTCTTACACATGCATTCTTAAAGCCAATCTATTCTCTCATGACTTTGAAAATAGCATTTCTCTGATGATGTTCATGCAATGAATTTATATAACACTTAAAACTCTAAAATTGGGCTGGTGCCCAACACTGCAGCAGATAAGCCTGATCATTTACAGAAGAGCCTCTCTCCTAAATGTCACATAGCATCTTTAGATACTAATAGTGAGCTACATAAGAAGACAGTAACAAAAGAAATTAAGAGAACTGTAAGACAGACAAGACTTACGATTAAAAAGATCTGGGAGTATCTGTGCTCCTGGTTAACTCACAGGGTTATCAGTATATGTATTCAAATGCAAACTTTGACCCAGCTCCAGGAGAAGTTGAAAGTCTGACAGATAACACACGTACAAAAGATTGCTTGAAAATATTAACACAGCAGTTTTAGACTTTATGGGTGAGCATTCTCTTTGTTAATGTGAACTGTCACTGAGTCTGGTGTTAAAGCAAGGCCCCAGGTGATTAATGCTTCATTTACATTTGTTCAGGACAATTCTTGAGACTGACAGAGGCAATACTTAGACCATCTACCCACTCAAAGTGAAGTTTAGTAACTGATATGTTGATTGTAAAAAAGAAAAAGTCAATCATTTCCAGACTTAGAGGTTTCAGTTGTTTCTTACTCATGCAGACTTTTCTCACTGCTGGTGACTGTGAGGTCCTTAGTGCTTTATTATATAGAAGGAGCTGATTCACATTATCCCAATCTGTCTGGGATGTAGACACAACCTCCCAGAATGACTAGGCCCTAGTGTCGAGGGAGAGTGACTGGAAAGGACCAAAAGCAAAAGAGGGTTTTTACAAGGGAAAAATCATCCTAAAGCCTAATTTCTATAAAAATACCATGAAAAAAAGAAATCCCTGCCTTAGGCTATACCTACTATCTGATATGCAGAAAGAATGGCAGGAATCCCTTTTTTTTTGTTAAAAATAGCCCCGAGGCTCATCAAGAAACACCAAGTATGAGATTTCTGCTATATCTGATTCTTCAGAAAAAGTTATCTCTTAAAGGACCATAAGCTATTTGCCAGTCACAATCAGTAATTCATAAATTTTATTTCCGATTTCATCCCATTACTGATGGTATTTGTACAGTTACATAAAGTTTTTTATTTATGATGGCAGTTACACTGTTCTAGTGGTGTTTTGGTGTCAAATAAAAAGCTCCTGAAGTTCTTCAACATCGATGCTTTTAGGTTTTATGTTCTTTTACTTTCTAAAAAGCTCAGAAGTAGAGGGGGGGATAGGCTTTCTTCATTATAGCACAGCTTTCAGGAAGGCGCTTTATATAATAATTAATTATATATAATTACAATAAAAGAATAATAATTGACTATATTAAAATTAAATACTAATAAAATTATTTATAATAATGAAATACTTTTATCATTAGCAGATCCAAATATGCTCATTTTCCATTCCATATATTTTCAAGGCCGTGCTTATAGTATCTTACTTTCCTCACTTAGCTTGTTTGCCTTTGTTTCACTTTATTCTTTTGGCTTCACTTTGGCTAAACTTTTTAATTCAAAAATATTCAGAAAGGAATTCTAACCTGACTAAGAAGACTTCTGTCTCTAAAGACACAAAAGCTTTGCAATACAACTTCAATAAAAAATATTTTGCCCTTACAACTTAGCATATCAGTGTTTGCAGTGTTATTTGAGTGAGCTTTCCAAGAGTATGCTGCTTGAGGCAGAAATGCCTAATTTTGTGTCAGTACCACCAAGCTTAATTGTTCCAACCTCCAGTTGTAGTATTTAAATAAATAGTAGTGAAATAGCAAAAGAACAATATCTCTAAGAGCTTAAAATAAAGACCACAAGGAGCTTGAAAGAAATGACACCGTTTAAAATGTTAATTTTCCAATTTCAGTATTTTCCACTTAACATATTGCTAGCAGTAAGACAAACAGCATGTTCAGATTGCATTTTATTGCCTCATCAATGGACTTATCTGCTCTGCTGAGTTTAATTTAGCCTAGATACATAACACAAACGACAAAAAATATGAATTTTCTAATCTTTAGCTGAACACTGCAAGATTTACACTCCTGATTACTTTATTATTGCACTTAATTGTCAATATGATTTATGCATTAATGCAAATTCAAGTATAGTGCATTCTCATTGAACAAAAAGAAATACTAAATTCTGTTGAATTTCATCAAAATAAGAAATAAGGCTTTAAGGACATGTAAATAAGATCCTGTGAGAGCGTTGACAACTAGCATCTTCATAAACCAGGAGTGAAAAAATCATATACATGTTATATGAGCATCCTATAGTATGAGACTGTGACAGTAATCAGAACAAAAATTTAATTATCTTTTCAATATTTCTCTAAATAACAGAACTTCATTTATCACCCAGTGTGTAGTATGCAATACAGTCAAGCTTCGATCAGACTTCCATAATTTTGATTATCCTAATAAAATTTATGTTTAGTAAAAGACTCTAGAACTCTAAAAATGCATCCAGTGGTAACATCTGAACAGATGCAGACTAATAGACTATTTATTCTATAGTTATTTACTTGCATGTATATGCAGCTATAAATAGGATGACTGCAGTTTGGAACTTTTTATCTTCAAAAAAAAAACCACATTCCATCAAATTAGACATATAATTTTATTTATATATTATCTGAGGAACAAAAATGAGTGGCAAAGCTCCAGGTGAATTTTGCATATTATTTCAGTAAAGGTATTATGAAATATTTGGTAAGGCATTTCTGTAGCAAGCAAAGTAAATGAATTTTAAACATAAGACAGCAGCAGCAATTAAACACTATCCTACACAATAATTAAGTTTGCTCCAAGTCTGTAGAGCTTCATGAAACATTTGGGCAAACACACTACAAGAAATATTATTTTTCTAAGACCCACAGCAGCAACGATACCATGTAGGAGTTTCAGCAGCACAGTCCAAAGGGGGAACAATACTACTGAGGAGAAAAGCTGCCTCCTGTTCTCTATTTCATAATGTGAAGAAACCGTGAAGATTTTACTGCATAACGGCTTTAAGTTGCAGGCAAAGTCAGCAGTCATCATTCCAAGAGCTCATTTGCTTGGGTCAAGCAGAGAAAATTGTCAAACCGTTATAAACCAAGCTATAGAGACAAGGCAAATGATGCAGTTACACCGTCTTCCTGACTGTTTCACACTCAAATTGACATCACTCCTGCATGGTGACAGAGTGGGAGGAAAAGGGTACTTTGAGGACTTCACTTATTTTGAACTTTCTGTTGTTCCTATTAAAGGTATCAGAGAATTTGGCATAACTGAATAGCAAAAGGAATAGAATTAAACCAGCTGTGACATTTTTAAAAAATCCAAAAGATTAATTATCTGCAGAACTTACAGTCATAAGACAGCAGCAAGGTTAAAAGGCTCAAGATAGTTTTGCAGTGTAAAATGTACTGTGTTGGGTAGGATACAGGTTCATCTGATATTGCACCCACAGAGCTGTTATTCACATTTTGTTTCAGGTTAACAAAGTATCACAGAGGACATTTGTCTGTATTTAGGCTTCTCTCCCCAGTGTGCAGAAGCACAGGGTGAAATAGAGAGGCTGAGCACCACTGTCATGTTGTAGTGTCCCCTTTCTTCTTTGCTAACTAGGATCGGAGCAAATAGGTGCAAGAGGCTAATTTTGGAAATAAAGTAAAGAGTGGTTAGAAATTACAAGAAAAAATAGCATTTTCACTGCATGCCTTTTTTTAATTCTTTTTACTAAAATTTCTCTAAAAACAGTACACCTCAAATACAAATGAAGACAAGCTACAGAGACATACCATAGACTTTCAGTCTAAATCCAGACACTGGCTTCCAAGCATCAAGCTACCAGACTTCCAGGTGCATCAGTCCTACCAAACGCGGTTAGCAAAATAAAGCCTTTGATATCTCAGTGTCAATATTTGCTAATGTTCCTATAAAAATATGACCTTCAGCATCTAATAACTTTACTTAGCAAGAAACCTTGACATTTTCACGATGTAAATCCTACAGATTTTATGTCAAATGACCACAGGCATGACAAAACATGACAAAAATTACGTCCCTGCTAATTCATTTCATGAAGACAGCAAGAATTAATGTCACAATATTACGATCAACATCATTTCTATATGGAGCCTGATACCCATAAAAATCCTGCTTGTAGATAAAAAACATCAGTAATATGCTACAGGGTTCAAGATAATGAGGATACATATTGTTTCTTCTTTTTGTCAACTTTTGTTTGTTATTTTTTTGGTTCTGAACAGAGGCAACTGGGGAATTTCAGACTCTCTGATCAGCCTGTAACAAACTTGTAGCTTCTTGGGACCTACGGTCAAATCCAAACTCCAGTAAAGCAGCAAGGCTCCTTACATTTCAAGAGGATAACATGGAAAACAAATGAATTGCTTAGAGCTTGCTACTCATAAGCACTGGCTACAGCAGTACAGATTAAATCCTGTTTCCTCTCAGGGCTAAAATGCAGACATGGTTCAGTGAAGCTACCAAACTTTTGATGTCAAGTCAGTCGCCAACTACAGATAAACCATCCCCAGCGCTCCGTGGAAGCCACAGTTTCACAGTCAGTTTCAAACTCCACCTGCTGTGGCTTGTCCCTGAGCAACAGTGGAGGTCTCATCCTTCACATCTCAGTCCTGACAGGAGGAACAGAAGATACCTGACTCCAATGGCTTCCTGCACTGAGCCTTTACAAATGCCTTTTTGCTCTTCCTGTTCTTCCAGGGTGCCCATTCAAACACTATTATTCCACAGCTGTCATATATTTGAAGGGGAAAAAAAAAAAAAAAGAGAATGAAAAGAAAATCATATAAATTGACATGCAGCCAAACCAGGAAACAACTGAATTTTTTTTTTTTTCCTGAAGGTGATATATGCATGACCTATACAGACATGCTTAGGAAGAAACAGATTTTGAATGCCGCTATAATGATCAGNAAAATCATATAAATTGACATGCAGCCAAACCAGGAAACAACTGAATTTTTTTTTTTTTTCCTGAAGGTGATATATGCATGACCTATACAGACATGCTTAGGAAGAAACAGATTTTGAATGCCGCTATAATGATCAGTCTTGCATAGATCATAAAAGGTGAGCTACTGCATTTAACTGATAAAAGCAGGGCTTGTAATTTTTAACACTGATTTCATTTTTATATTTGTTAAAAACAATAAAAAGCCATTATGAATATTGCACAACATATCATACAATTATTTCTGCTAAATGGAATAGCCCTCTTTACAGCATATCGTTATACTCTGACTTTCTGTAAAATGTAAGCCATAGTACCTGTGACTTGCTGCTGGCATAAAATCAATTGCTAGTGATCAAACAGGGGCATAACTCTACAAAGTCAGCCAGTCCCAAAAAGCATTTCCAGGAACAGAGAATATACTTACCACAACATGTGAATTTTCTTGATGTTAACATGTTTTGCATTTTTTTTAACTCTCTCTGCAGTTTTTAAATGCTAGATCCCTTAATCTCTTTTTTTTCTTTTTTCCCTTTCAGCTAAGAAAATACCAGGTTCATAGTCCATGTGTGTCACTGGAAACTCTCTTTCTAAATATCCCGAGAAACTTCTCAGTTTTTTGCCATTCATAGTATTTTCTCTTATGTATAATAAACAAGCCTCCTAGCAGATTGACTAACAAAATACTCAAACATAAAATTTTAGATTTAAGGAGAAAAAAGGAGATAATTAATATTTCAAGCCTATCCATATTCCTGGATTCTAAGTGAAACCACTCTCATTATGTTTTCAAAGCAAATATTAATCATAAATCAAAACATCTGAGAGGAGCCTAAATGAAATATATTTTTACCTTAATAAAGGTATTATTAAGCCGTCATAAGAATACATAAACTCTGCAAGCCCACACCAGCTATTTCCATGGTAGAGAAAAATTATTGAACCCTTTGATGTGGGTTACGTACAGGATCAATTCCAGTAGCAGTGCCTGAGCCATTAGATTGGGTAGAAACTGTTGGGAAGGAGAAACCAAACCCCAAAAATGTATTGTTTCTCTCTGTGACAAAAGCTCTTGTGTACACCTAGAGCGGAGCACAGAGAGACAGTGGCAGGAGGGGGACCCCAAGTAACATCTTGCTCTGGCTCCTCCCAGGCTTTCTCATCGATGCAGTACACAAGATCAGCACAGTCTGTCGTGTCAGCTCACTCAACTCCCTTTCAAGCTCTTTTTGGAGTGAGGGACGCCCTGTTCTTCGTGCCTGTGTGCTCTCATTCAATCCAGCTCTTTGGTCTCCTCCCACTTTCCTCGGTACGGTATTCATTGCTTCAGCCAGCCCAACAGCACATGGATGGGCTATAAATGGCAGCAAAGTTAACCATTTTAGATAAAAACAAACAAAAATTAATCAAGAATTTGCAAAAAATTGGTGATCTCATAAAATGAGGCTTCTCTGCAGAGGGTCATAATGGAACATTTGAAGTTTGGAACCAGAGGCAGACACATGTAAAGTTATACCAGCTGCAGTGGAAAGGTGCGTGAAGCTACAATGTCACCTAGCTTGATGGCAAACATTCTTGGCCTAATGATAATTCTTTTTGCACTCTTTGGCAACTTTCTGCAGAGAAAGCTGTTAGACACAAATTTTACTTTGCCAGAACAATTTAATAAAGACTGAATCATAAAAAATCAAGTTTAAGGAGTAGATCTAAACTGACCACATGCATTCCTTTCTGATAGTCTGTGTTTCTTTTCATCATAAAGAGCACCTCTGCCTAGCACCAAAATAATTCCAGTTATTTGCCAATCCCCTTTCAGATTTCTGGTTATTGGTGATCTATTCTCCACGATTGCTGCCCATCAGTCTAAATTACTTGTATCGGTAGTGGAGTAAACGACTAACATTTATATGCATCACCTGAATTAGAACTAGTTGTGGTTTTTATGACATTAAATAGACCTAAGTATCAGATACAAGTATCCTTAAATTTGGATGTAATTATGTAATTATGTAATTATGGTACCACCTCTATTGCTTTAAAATACTGTCTGCTAATAATGCTCTACCAGCTGATGACTCCAAAGATGATGTGGGGATCTGTATGGTCATTGAAATGTCAATGGTAATATGTTTATTATATTAAAAACTAATAGTGATTTCATTCTGAATAATTTTTCCTTAAGGCTTAGGGAAATATCTGAAATTCCAGCAAACTTGAAAGTAAAATAATTTCTTTTCTTAATTTTGTTTTTGAAGGCACTCCATGTACCTGTAAAATGTCTAAATTATGTTCGCTAAGCACCTTTTGATTCACAAACAAATTTTATGCAGTTTCTGAATTCTTATATTATTCTACTGTTTTAACAAGAAATAAACATATTCATACAAAGCAATTTGATTTTAAATATTAAATGTACTTTATATACAGCATCACTACATCAGCAATAAATACAAAGTCAATATCTTCTGTGAGACCTAAAAAAATATTGAGTGTTATAAGTAGGTCTATAGAAAATATTACATTTGTGAGAGAAGTTAAAACTAATATCAGCCCTCAATGGAAAGAAAAACACCATCAAATTCTGGTGGAGGCAGTATTCAAGCGTTGCTGAAAATCTCACAGACAACTTTTCTGTGACTTCTTGTTGCTAATTCAAAGCTTTGACTTTATATGAATATTAATCTTATCCTATTGTTTAATCTTCAATTAGAAAAGACAAATATAATTAACTTTTTAAATGTTCCAGACATAGAAGTGCCTATGAATTGTCACTGATTTTGTCAACCCTTTAAACCTCAGATGCAGAAAAGCATGTAAAGTACTTAATTTTAAACACATGGACAATCCCATTAACTTCAGTAAGTGTTAAATATGTCCCCAAAGCTGAATATTTAGTGAATATAAATTTCCAAGAATAAATTAAAAAAAATATATAAGTAAGTCTAGTAAATGGAATGTTTGTTAAAGCAGATTGTAATAGTGCCGTAATTATTATTTGCAAAAAAAAAATTGAAATCATAAACACAACATATTCATGAGGGATCTTCTCTACCCATCATATAATGTGAATTATATGAGACCGTAGGACTTGTGCTCAGTTAAAAATCAACCAGAAGCTAGTGACAGAGTCTGAATTTTAAGCCCACATATAGCTAATTATTTGCTCTGCTTGGAAGAATGTGTTGACCTGTGAATTATATATGACAGAATTTCTCAAAAGCATAAATTACACTTTGACTAAAAGAATTTACGTAATTTAATTTGGGGAGGATGTTGGTGAGGATTACGATTATTTTATTCGCTATTCAATGACATAAAATGTCATTGCAGAAATCACAGAAGTACCCTGAACTTTCTTAAATAAAAATAAAAATCTAGTAACTTTTACACAGGATGCATTTTTTTTTTCAAATCATATTTAGTTCCAATCTCAGATCATTACTGAAAATCAAAAAAACCCCAAAAACTATGTAAAAATGGCTATGAAAATGGCTCTTAAAAATAGCTTTGAGCTCTCAGTCTTTTTATCTACTGGTATTTAAATAATGTCAGTGTCCAAATAGAGCTTCACAAATGTTGAGATTTTAAGACAAGGGGCAAAAAAAACCCCTCCATATTTGGAAAATAGATTATGGTGTTTAATTTTATTTAACATATTTTCTGGGCTCCCTAGTGACTGATGTAATTAATTTCATTTTTTAATCAGGATCTGAAACAAAAGGTCTGTCTATTGTACCATTTCTTAACCATGACTTTTCCTACATCATCATCTTATTATGGAATGAGTAACTTCATCTATGGAACACCTAAAAACATCTGTTAATTTAACATTTTTTTTCATGTGAAATCTATGAATGTAGGTCTGTTGACTTTGGGGGTGGGGGGTTGTTTTGGTTTTTTTTTTCCCCGTCTTTTTTTTTCCTGTTTCGTGTTTAACTATGACCTTGCCCTGCAAATTTAGTTCCAGTGAATCCCACTACTGAATAAGATTCACTCTCACATGAACTTCCTGCAACACAACTTCCTGACCAAAATAAAAGAATGGACTTTGTTGTCTTGGCAAAGATTCAAAGCAGTGAACCACTGAAGAATGCAGAGAGGAAGCCATGGGTAATAAATCTGTAAATAAGACAGCTTTTCATCAGGGCATCCAACTTCAGCATAGGAAATTACACAGAACCAGCTCTACTTCTCTCCACCTCCTTCCTCAGCTTTCCAGGATACAGAGGGAAAAGCAACATGAATTTCAACTTGAGAGTGAGGAGAGAAAGGCTTTAAAAGATCCATGGTGCCGAGCTACATGATAGCTGTTTCTTAGAGTGAGAATGGCTGTGCTCTAGCAATAGATGCAGCGATTAGGACAGCCACAACATCTGATTTTCTGCCTAGACTTTCAGTGGAACAACTGGTTTTGCAGACAACTAGCAACAGGCTAGAGCGGGAAAAATGTGTACCTGGGTGCAGTTTAGGTTTCACTCCCTCAGTGATCATGGAATTTAGGACTTTCCTGTGTTTAATTATGAGCAAGTTGCTCACAAACTGGTAAGCATGTGGATTAATTGGCAGGAAATATCTGTTGACTTGGGGTACTTTGAACTAAAACATAAAAAGGGCACATATGAACAGAAAAAAAATTACATTAAAAGGGCTGATCATCAAGGGCAACAAGCCAGTCAATAGCCATGTGAAATCCCAATAGGACTACATAGGCCTGTCCTGGTTCAGTTATTCTGACACTTTCCTGATGTTAAAAGGCTGCAAAGTATTTAGGAGATAGAAAACATATATACTTTTTAACAGCATTTTTATGAACTCACAGTCCTGAAAAGCAAAACCTTAATACAAATATTTAATCTTCTCCTGCATTTGTGACTTCTGTGCTGATGAAGGCTGACGGGTTAGCAAAATTAGGTTATTTTGCTAACAATTTTACCATGGTAGTGTCCATGACTACATCATCCTTTCATTCATTTTTACCTCTTTTTTTTTAACTTTTTTTTTTTTATTTAGTTGAAAATATTTGCCTTATTCTTCCCCCATCTAAGTTCTGAGGAAGAGAAGAGAGCAATTCTTCTGGCTACTCTATTTGTAACATTATTAACATCTTGGAAAAACATTAGAAAATATTGGAATTTGACAAAATGTTCCAGTTCCAAAATTCACCTAAACAAAACTTGGCAGGAGAGAAAAAAAGGAAAGATTTGTCTCAAATATAAAAGATCAAAACCAAATGAAGCATTTTGTTGTTCTGCTTACAGGTGTGTGTTACAATCTGGCCTAATATTCTTCAGATTCTAAAATATGGAATTGTACATGCAATTTCTGTTTCAGAAGGAAATTGTTCACAGAACATTAAATGAAAATACATCATGGTTGAGAAAAGAGATGAAAAAGCTAAATGAGAGGGAAAATATTTGGGCATTAGATAGATATGTATAGGATGAATCTAGAATACTGCTTCTTAATAGATGTTTTACAATTACTTACCTGTTCTACCATTGATTCAATGCTTAAATAGATGAATTTCATCAGAATGGACTCACCAAAGCAGGTATTGTAGGTAGGGTCTCAGGAAGAAAAATAGTTAGTTTCACTTTCTCTTTCCTTTCTTATAATCAAATTTCTCATGCAGCTTTTCTCCATTTCAAGGTTCAGTGACCCAAAAATATTCTGTAGCTGTATGCCTTCAATATTAAGCATATTTTAAGATCAAACACAGACAAAGGATTAAACAGTGAGAAGTAAATAGAATTGAAAACCAGAAATTAATTTTTATTATTCAGTATGTATTCTAGACCAAAAATGAATTTGCCCTGTGTATTGTAATACAAAATGATCACATATTGGTTTTAATTCATGGAGTAAATTTAGTGTGAAAGATTTAAGATGAACCAAAATTCATCTTTCACCCACATTATGAGTTTTGCATGCCCTACCAAATTAAAAGTGTATAAGATTTAAAACTCTTTCTCCATATTATGAAATGATATGGGATGAGACTAAGGCACAAAACTGTGGAATTTATTCCATTATCCTTTTGGACTTTTACAGGTTTTGTATTTCATGATCACTGCATGCTGTCTCCCTTTCTGAAGATTAGAGGCATGAAAGTGTAATTAAAATACATCACTGAAAATGAGAAACAGACAAATTAATTGACTTGGAAGCCTAATTTATATTATTTAAACATTTATGAGAATGCTAAAATGAACAAAGGAATACCTCTCCAAAAGAATCATTATCACCTTCATTGTAACTTTTTATGCTAGCTTTGAAAAATCTCTTGGTATCTAATCACATATTGTAAATATGCAGTGCTAATTATAATTTGCCACAGGGTGATGTATCAAGTTCTGGAAGGCTTCCTTTAGTGAATTCATAGCATTAACAAGAAACAAGACTACATTCATAAAGCCAATAGGACACACAGTTGGGGCTTTTTTGGGTTTTGTTTTGTGGGGTTTTTTTTATTCTTTGTTTTTTGTGTGTATGTGTGGTACTAGCTGTTCAGGCTTTTTAAGAAAATATTATTACTACTGGAAGTGCTAGTTGCTTGAAAATAATGTACAAGTCCTAAAAATTTTTGGCATCCTCAAACTTGCTGTAAATTATTTTAAGCTACAATATTTGGGGAAAAAAAAAGCAATTCTTGAAAGTCTCACTTCTAATGCAATACAGATGGGGTAAGTATGCACCTGCCCAGCCAGGAAGGGAGAATGTCAACATCAGAAAGAGGCTAAGCAGGAATGGGAGCCTGGATGTGTCAGGGCAGCCAGACAGGAATAATTATGGGTGGGGAATGCTCAGCCTGCACAAAGATGGGCAGCATTGCTAGATCCAGTAGTTCATTTTCATTTCTCCACAGCACTGATGCTGGTCTTCACCCTGGAGATAAGGAAATGCAGTTGCACCTGTGGCCAGGTGCACAGGGTTCCTTGTGGCCATCACAGGATGGCCATGCAGTGTTCTCAAGCAGCATTATCTTCCATAATTTTTTTTGCTAAAACTGACCAACATTCTGTTAAGAAGACACAGAGGATGAGTCAACAGCTGTGGAGATGCGGGGATTTAGTCAGTGTGAAATATAGCTACCTATCATTCTTTTCTTTTGGACTCTGCCATAGCATAAGACCCTGTCTAGCCAGAAGAAATCTGAATTTGGTAAATGCAGAGTCTTGGATGTAATTCTGCATGTCTGTCAAAGCTAGTGACAAAGTTCCTACTGAAATGAGTTGAAGAGATGAACGTGCTTGTGTCCTTTTGTAGCAGGGAGTACCATTGTATACCCACTCAAAAGAGGTATAAAACACACATGTATTTAACAATTTTTTTTCCTGGTGTAAATAATTACATCTTAGTGAAGAATTGTGCCTAATCCTTTTTTTTTTTTAATTGTCATTTTACCATGTCATAAGACTTACCACAACTCACTGTATTGCTGAACACTTTTTTGTCTTTGTACTTATTAGCAGTAATGTGACTTGCAGTAACTATTTGGATGTTTGATTAGAAAAAGTGTTTTGTCTCTTTTAGTGCTTGGTAAACCTGGATAAGAAAATAAATACAATACAGTTTATTTCCATTCAGTTGAATTTGTTACTACAGGATCACAAATATTTGTGGAAAAAATTTAAGTTTATGGAATTCTCATAGCAACATGTGTCCATTCATAAAAGAAATGCTGTTATGTTTAAAAGTTTTGCCCACCTTTCTTACTTTATTAAGGAATACAAATCACTATTTAAAACAATTTAGGAAGAGGAATGTACTGTTAATGTAATTTTTATTGTCATCCGTATTACTGTAGCAGACCTCAGGTTATGGAGGTATTTCTCCTTGGTTTTAGATCATATTGAGATGGTCAAGTATTTTCCAGTGCTTTGGCAAATAGTGCTACATTTGTATTAAAATTATTGTTATAGTAAGTCTAATTCTATAAATTTCTAGTAATTTTGATTGCTGCAGGACATTTTTTTCTTAAAGTTTCCTGTCCTTGGCTTTCTTATACCATATTTTTTTTAATAGAACAAAATCAGACGTCATTTCAAATGATCATACGATATAGCTTTTTTCACACTGTTTTTTGTGCATACAGGACTTTAGGTTAAATTGTTTACGTTTTTTCTTTCCCTTCTTCATGAATGAAAGATGGAAGCAATAAAAAGCAAAGGTGAATTTTGTGATAAATGAGAGTGGATATCACTGTGCTAAGAAATGCAAACTTCTGCATGAGAATTTTATGCAGTTGAAAATTATGACAAAGAAAAAATAATTAGAATACTCTTTATTATTCTTGTTCAAATCATCTGAATCCCAGCAAAGTGTTGTCTAACCTAATATCCCCTTTCTCAGAAAGACTAATAGAGGCACTGAAGGTACCACAGAGCATTTGAGTGCTATTCTTTTCCATGGGTATTTTGGAGAGTTCTAATTTGGAGATTATACTTGGAGTCTCGTGTCATTAGTAAGCCTATGCCTGTTCTGTGGATTTATAATATAACTTTTAAATTATTTATGCTTTTAGTTACGCATCTCCAAAAATAAGATATTTTAAAAGGTAAACATGCATTGCCCAAAAAATGCTAGGGTTCTCTGCTGTTTTAATTGGGACACTGGATACTTTTACTGATTTCTCTTATCCCCCTATAGTAGAAAAACTAGTCTGCAATTAATTTCTTGGCACCACTTATGTTTGAATTTGGCGTGTCATATTATTCTGTTCAATTTTCCTTCATATTATTTCTGTAGTTTTCCTTTTTTCTTTCTTTCAATTTTTTGTTTTAGTTTTGGTTTCTTGTTTTAATCATTTTTAATCAGGTTTCATTTATTAAAACCAACGTTTTGCTTTATCCTGTGTCACTCATTATGGCTCTCAGAACAATGGCTTCCTGCCTCTGGAGGCTAAGCAGCTGTATCATAAATTGTCCAGATGTCATAGTAATAGCAGTTCTCTTTCTTGCTCCCTTTCAATTGTGCTCTCACACTCTTAGATCTGCTCTTCAACAACCTTCTAATTTATAATAATTATAATAACTGACTATTGCTGTGCATGGTATCATAGTTCTGGTGATACAAGGCAAAACATCACCTGGTGTTGGGTCAGAAGCACTATCAAGTGCAGCCTTTTGTCCTTGAAGTTAGAACTAGATTTTGGACCTGAATGAAAGCTCTAGAGTTGAAGCTGAATATTCCTTATAACAATAAAATCTTCACTTCTTTTTAATTTGTGTTAATGTTGAAAAATGCAGAATAAGGGTAGCAGGAGCTTGTATTCTGCCACATGCATCACAAACATTGCAGCCAGCTAAATTGCAGCTCCTGATGTGTCTGTGGTCTCCATCAGTGACCAACTATTTGCAAACTCATCAGAATTTGAACATTAAAATCTGTGTTAGATGAGATTTTGCAAGAACAGAAGAAAAACTCTGCTGAACCTGGAAGAGCAGCTACAGCTTGAAAAGTCTCTATTAAATAAAAAATTCCATTTGCACTGCTTTAAAGCATCAATGGTTTCAGCACAAGGTGATTTAAGGAAAAAAACAACTGTTCCTTAAAAAAACCCACACCTTAAAATGCAGAAGACTATTTCAAGGTAGAATAAGAATATTCTTCATTTCCTGTTGAGAGATGGAGTTCAAACCAAGCAATGGCTCTATGGAAAATGTTAGGATAATCTTCAAACATCGTTACTCAAATTTCAGGACTATTTCTACCCTTCTATAAATATCTTTTCAATTGAGAAAAATAACAATGAAAGAGTGATGGCATCATGGATTTTTCAAGGATTATGAAACAAAATCTATCCTGAATGCCTTCTAAAAAACCCTTCATTTATTTTCCATATGAAAAATTTTGCAGTGAAGTAAAAAAAAAAAAATTATTTCATTTCTAGAACTTAAATATCTCATTTGGAAAGCTCTAATAATTTATCCCATCCAGTTATATCTGCAGATAAAAGAGGAGGCTAGGTGGTAAAACAGTGGGACATCAGGGAAAATGAAAAAATATATTATAGACTCTATATAATATACGGTTATCAGTCTTCCAGCCTGCCATACTTAAAGAAGGATAAAATGGGACAATATTCAAGATTAGCAGTAATAACTGAACTGCTGAATGTCCAGGGTAGGAAGTAAGAATATTCAGTATCCATATCTCAAGCAACTCACACTGTATGTCCTGTGCTAGGCAGTGATAATGGGCAGGCTTGCTGCTTCTTTAAGAAAACACTAATTACTATTATTGCTTCTTAAAGGTTTTCTATAGATATTCACCCTGGAAACACCATAAGTCATTGATTTCTGGTAAAGGCTACCCCATGCATATCACTCCATACCAACTGTTGCCTTAGCTTTTCTTCTTCACTTACCGCAGTTTGTATTCACAAGCTTCTGGCAGACTAATTGCATTCATCTGGAGATCTTCTATTCCTCCCTGCCTGCATGACTCCACCTGAAACTGGTTTTCAACAATATTTCTACTCTGGGCAGAGCTCGCCTGCAGCTCTGTACAGAGGAAATGCCATTCCAGCTCCCCAGGGAAAGAGATTATTATTCTCTCTTTGTTAGTTATTTTTCCTAGAGAAGCACTTTTTTCTGATAGCAGATTTTTCCCCCTTCTTATACTGAAAGCTTCCTTTTAAATAAAACACAGTCATTTCCAATGCATGTCACTTTTCCAGATTACTTAAAATGCAGATGGCCAACCAAAGTAACAAGGTTGGAAAGATATCCTGGCCCAGTTCATAATCAGAGTTTGGATGTTGTGTTTATATCTATTCCCATACTTTGAACGTTACATATAATAATGTTAAGAGACAAAATCATAAAGGAAGACACAAAATTTAAGGTAGAGACAGGTTCAGCAGAACTGGAGAAGTCTTTTAGCAAAGATCCAGACAAAAGCAAGTACACATGCAAAAGAGTTGATTGTCTCCTCTACTGTCTTTTTTCCTCATGTTGATGAATCTTGCTCTGTGCACACCTGAACCCCCTGCCAAACTGCTGTATGTCTAAAGCCATGCTGTCAGCTTTAAGTAATAGTCCTTGCTGTAGAGCTGTTGCTGACCTAAACTTTTTCTGCCAGTGATTTCACCCCATTCACATGATTGGTGTCTCTTAGAAAGTGGATCTGAGTGCTGTAGCATGTTGGTGCACGAATTTCAGCTGCTCATGCAATCAATCCTGTTCTTAACATGGATATTTCAGGAAATGTTATGTCATATGTACAACAAGCATTTAATTTACCAGGAATGTACACGTCTAGCAAACACATCTGACTCTACATGCAAATAAATGTGTATGGAAACACAATCAGTTTATTGTGGGTCTTCTGCAACTAGAGATATATTCAATTCAGTAGAAGATTTATTTGCTACTAAGAATGTTTGTGATGTTGTAGGTGATATAACTGACTTAGTCCAGCACCTGACAAATCCAATTCAGTAGGTGACACAAGGTATCATTTTGCAGGAATATGATTGATATACTAGGTTATGAATTCAATACAAATTAGGTCTTTTTCTTCGTTGAGCAATACTTTACTTTTCTCCTAAAGTATTTGACTATAGACAGTATAAGATATACAATTTTTTCCCATTAAGTGCTAATAACTGGCACGTCCATTATACTCTGCAACATTTATCCAGCCTATTGAACACTGAAATTAACAATGGAAGTGACAGAAACTTTGCTTTTAAAGAGTTCTTTTGACACTACATCTGAAAGATGTCTTTTAGCTAGAAGAGAAATATCCAATATCGGGTCTGTCAGCAACCAAACCCAAAGCTTTTATGAAGTATTTGAATGGGCTTTCAGAAAAAAATATAAACTCTACCTCTGAATATACTGTTTTAGTATTGCATGTTATGAGAGGAAAAAGTAGAGACCAGAGAATATTTTAGTTTTGCTACGAGAATTTTTCTAATACTTAGAAGTCATCCTGGACCTGTGTATGCACGGGTATTGAACTACTGATATAGCATCTTGCTAAAAGGCATGAACCTGTTAAAATTGTTCACTAATATCAAAAAGAAAAGACCAAGAAAACTACCAGAAAACCTCACCAAATAATCTCATTCAAATACCAAGCAGACCAAAAAAAAAAAAAGAAGAAAAAAAAAGCAAGGGAAAAAAAGGAAAAAAAAACATTCCTCCAAATTATATTAGAGTTTTGACACTGCTATCATCAGCAAGAAGAAAGTATTAGCCAAAATGAAAGCTAAAGATGTCACTGGCATTTAATAAGACCTTGCATCTATAATGCATTTTTTTCCTGGCCATGCATAGAGAAATGCATAGACCCTGACTAAAACAGCTTATATTTTAAAAAAGACAAGCAGTACATGAAGGTCAGGGAATAAGTAGATCGTACACAAATCACAGCTTACATTATAAAAAGAATAGAGAATATTGCTTACTGAGGCACATTTTAGCTAACCCATTTAGTTCATTCAGTGCGTGCTTTGCCAAGTCCAGTGCATAGAACTACCAAGCTCCAGAATTATGGATAGCATATTCCACTCAAGTGACAAGCACTTTTCACTAAGAAATGCCCCCTAAGAATTTAATGCAGAGATGGACAAACTATGTTTCAACTGATTCACACCAAATACACTGATTTCCTATTACAATGGATCTGAAGCATCCTGTCTTGTGCTTAGGGCAGATCCAGAATGATCAGGTCAGCTTTCAGCTACACAAAAAGTGCTTTAAGGCCACAAGACATCAGTGTTGCTGCTTCTTGAATTGTGGAATGCCACCAGAGGAAAAGTAAATAGTAAATTAGGTGTGATACTGTAACATAAATCTCTTCACATCAAGAGTCAAAAATAAAAGGATATTAAATTTAAATTCTGATCCCTCAAATAAAGCATTGCAAATAGGCCTGGGTTGCCAAGTATGTATAGGTACACAAGGTAGAATTGCTGCATCTTGAAGGCAAGAATATCTTTGCATTTTTACTTGGTAAGAGAAAATAATCCAACCTATGCAAGAAAATACCTGTAGATTATGGGGATCTTTTCAGGAGGTCCCTTACTTTACATACCTAGAGTTTTGAAGATAACAGCTAGGTTAGAAGTGCACAGGCAATTGATTTGTATCAGAAGCAAAACTTTTGCTGTTATGTTATAAAATTTGGGTAGCAGCAAGGAAGGCAGTTGTTGATTCAAAGGTAACCTCCACGATCTCGTAACTTTTTGTCTAATTTAGGCTGCTCTCTGGGCATTTGAACAGACAGTCAGCCCCACCCTTGATGCTGACTGTATCCTAAGGAGCAAAACCTGAGTAAGACAAGTTTTCTAGAAGATGGATGCCTATGCCAAAATCACCAGAATGTCTGGGCATGTGTCTTTAACAGTAAACACAACGGTAAGCATTGGGCATAAAGAAATTTGAAGTAGTAGCCTTGTTTTTAAAGACTAGAAATCCTTCCCTAGATTGATGAATGGAGTTTCAGGTTAAACAGCTGAGATATTGAGAAAGCCATACAAGAGAAACTCTCGAGTAAAGTCACTGTCATGAAAATATAGCAAAATCCACTATGAAATCCACACATTTTGAATCTAAAGACAGTATAGGGAAAGGAAACTTAATTTTTTGTTCATTGGATATCACAGATAATGCCTCATATTTCCATCTATGAAAGAACTCCTCTGGACTTCTAGGATTAAAAGCCATATTGTTTTGAAACTAAAATGAATAAATAAATAATCGTTTTACATTCAAAAAGCCAAATTTTATTAAAATTAGATGTGAAACTTTTAACTCTCTGTAGTACTTCTAAACAGATATTGAAATAACTGTGAAAGAAAACAGATGAAGAAGGACTTGGATGGGTTCCTATGCCTGTCTCCTATTGTGTTTCTGTCAGACAAATTTTTATGTTGAGGCTTATTTTCATTCAGCTCAAGGACTTTCTGATTTGCAGCAAATTCTACATAAACCCAGACCTTCTATCTCCTCTGAGGCTTGCCTGTACCTCTGTTTGCTTCCTTTCTCAACAGTCTGTTGAAAATGCAGTTTCCCAGATCTTTTCTGCAAGTCTCCCTCTGTCTCTTCTGTCTATCCTACCACATCATTTCTATCCTGTGTTTTCAACTGCTTTTTCCCAAAGTCAGACCATTTCACTGACTTTATTTTTAAACAGAAAAATTTAAAAAGGAATTATGACAAATCCTTCAATGCAGGACAAAAATATTCCCTATTTGTTCACTATTTATGATACAGGTTGGTGGTTTAGGGCAGAGGCAGTGCTGGGTTGACAGTTGGACTTCTAATCTTAAAAGGCTTCTTCCAACCTTGGTCATTCTTTGAGTCTATTATATAGACTCCACTACAATTCAGATGTTAGAATTACTTGACTTGGGTCCATGTTGAAAAATATATTCCCTCTTCAGTGAGAAAGAGAAGAGTGCTAATGAAGCCAGGACAGTTTTGGTGCCCAAATGACATTATATATCCAAGCTCTCTAAAAAGAAGGACTTCCTATCTTGGCAAATGCACCAGAGTCTGGAGTTCTCCAGAGCTTCCAGATTCTGCACGGCAGAAAGTGAGACATGAGGCATAATCAAGATATTTATTATACGATACAGAGAAATAACTTCAAAGCAGTATTGTCTTAAAAATTGTTCTCAAAGTATTAAACAAAACCACAACAAAACTCTACCATGATTATGGTAAAAACAATCAAAACCAAATTCCAACTATTTAGAAACAACAGGAACAGGAGTCTAGTCTCCCCCTTTTGCTTACAGTCTTATCAATCTCCCAGCACTTCAAAACACTTCAATATCAAAAAGGCCCTATCTCCACTCAGTTTATTTTTCTGTAAGAAAAGACCCACATTTTATCTATCAGCTCTGACTGACCTCAAAGGTAAATGTCCCCACCTGACTTTCCACTTATAATAAGAGAAGTTCAACACAAGAGAGCCCAATATGATATACTCTGTTGCATGTTTCACACACCATTCTCACTCAGGAGTATTCTATTCTGTAAATACAGAATAATTTGATCTTAAGTCATCTATACTTTACAGCAGCCTTCCATGTACATCAGAAGGTCTCAGTCCAGTCTTTTATCATTACAAGTGCAACCTGAGGGCTATTTTTCTGTCTTATTGTATCTGTTACTCAGCGTGCTTCTCATCCGATGCAGGCTAGACCATTATTATTTTTCCAGTATCTAAAACCAACATTCCATTCAGCTGCTACAAAATCTTATTTTACTTTCTTTGCCAAACCCTGAGAGGAAAGTCACTGTTACCACACTTTGATTACCACATCATTTTCCCCAAGGAACTTCAAATGAAGACTGAAGTTATTTTAAAAAGAAAATTATACCCCCACGAGAAGCCATAAAGTACCAGTCACATAAGATTTATTATAATGTATTGTATGAGAGATGAGTTTAGCCTAGAGATACACTTGAAAGTTTGCATATTTTCATACATCTAGACCTGTTAGAAATGTGCTCCTACATGTATGTGATAAGGTATTAACTTTGATAAGAGCTAAAAGATAGTTCTGAAAATCTTGTGTTGAATTCTGCCACCAGCAGTTTATCGTCGTCTGCAATGCAGGTTATAAGCAATGAAGATGGATCTAACAATTGATATAATTATCATTGATGCATTTTTGTGCTATCTAAATTAAATTTGAGTTTCTAGAAAACTGCCTATTAGGTGTAGAATTTTCCTTTATGGACTCCGAAGGCTATTTTATTTTTTAAATCAGCTATTTAAATGTTACTTTAGAAACATTTGCCTCTAACAGTTAAGAAGCTCAATATCATATGATTTTTATCAGGTAAATGTATTCTAGAAATAAGAAGATTACATGCAGGCTGTGCTAAAACAAACTGAACAAATTGTTGCCTTGTATTCATTATGTAACTTGATGGGGGAAATCTTAGCACAGCTCTTATTAGGAGAAGCATGGTTTGAATGTGTTTTGAATATTTTTCCAGATGTTTATGTAGAAATAATATAAGGTCAAAATTGAAAGCACCTGTTAGCATTCCATAGAAGTGGAAGGGCATGGTGAGCACACTCCAAAGCTTTCACTGTCCCCGTAGTTCCAGGGGTTCTATATTGAGACACTGTGACACCACTTGATTGAACAAATACTTGCTCATTATAGGTCTAGTCCACACCTCTGCTGGTGCCAAAGGTTGAGGTAGCCCTACAGTTTGAATTCATCAGTGGTTAAGAGGCAATTATAACAATGCTAATAACCAAAAAGCCGTAGAGACCAAGTCTCTTGGATCATTCTCTTGGTGCTGGATTGTTGTTCATAACGTGCATCATTCCATGTATTTGGAAAATTACATGATCCTTCCCATTTTAACAAAACAAATTAATATAGTCTCCTGAAGCTAAAGCTTGAGAGTGAAGCAGGTGTGTAACCAATAGCTTTAGTCATATTGATAACTAATGTGTACATTTTTAGATTATAAATATTTCCTAGGTTTCATTTTGAAAATATTTTATGTAGTAGTATGTTTCATTACCTGAAAGCAAGTTTAGTGATATTCCAACTGTAGTTCTCTAATGTGGTTTGTTTTTTTTTTTTTTTTCAATTTGATGACAATTGAGTTAATTAAACAGAAAAACACTGGTTTTTCTTTCTTTAGATTTTTATTTTACAAGAATTTACAAAGAATTATCATTTTACATCCTGTTTAGAAATGACAAAAATTCCTTTAGATAAAATAAATTAAATAATATTCAAACCAAAACATAACAAAAACCTTCTTCCTCTTTTTTATCTATTAATTTTTAAGGAAAAAAATCCCTCAACAAAGCCTTGTTTGGCTATTTTTTCAGCAGACTCTGAATATTTCTGTGTTTTTAACTCACTGGTAATATTTAACAACCATTCAGATATATTTCTCTACACCAAGGGCATCTGACCCCATCTTGTTCTGCTGGCTACCTCTTGGAGTGTTTTAGTTTAGAGTTGTATAACTTGCACCTCTTTTTGTTTTTATTATTTGCCTTGAGAGCAAACTGTTCTTGTAGAGTCATAAACTTCCCTTTCTCTTCATATTCAGGCTTGATTTGTACTCAGAACAAAGCAGCATCCTGGTCCAATGTATTTTAAATGTTTCAAGGGAAAGAAAATCCCATTCTCAAGTGTGTTTGAATGGAGGACCTGGAAAAGAAGCCCAGATGTAGCACTAAATGTACTTTTGTTTGTTGTGTGAAGAACGAAATGATGCAATTGTGGGGCTTTTTTTGTCGCTGTTGCTGTAGCTGCAGAATCCACACTGGCACAGGGGACTGGCACTGTAGCAAACATTCCCACTGTTTGTTATTTTACCTAGACAGTGAGCTTAAGAGATTCTGTTAGTCTCACAAGGGTACTCATCTTTGCTGTGGTGTCTAAGTGCCAAGTTGCTGCTGAGAGCAGTGTCCCATCCCAGGTTCACTGAGAGTGGCTGCAGTGTCCCTTTGGGAGAAAGGAAAGCGTGGGAGACGAGAGGTGGCCACACTGCATTAGCTTTTTGCAAGTTGATGTGAATCATGTACTCTGAGAAAACTTTAGCTGGGCATTTCCCAAGTTCCTTGGGAGAAAAACGTGACTGCTGAGGAAAAGCAAAAAACCACATGAATCTGCAGAGTATTAACTGCCTAAACTGTTTTTATTTTCTTTCCACCATATTCCTACATCCTCCAACCATAACAAGGGCTGTGAAATGATACATATAGCTTTTTTACATAACTGAAATAAAAGTCAGATATAGAATGGCAGGTATTTGATAATTTGCAGAATGATTAATTAATCTACACATTAATTGAATGTTGCAGTCACCAAAAATGAGATGAACACCAGAACAGACCACAAAACCCCTTAAATATTAAATTTTCACAGAAAAGGTCCATTCAGAACATGATTGGCTTGCAGCAGAAATTTAGATAACACTTCAGAAAGATTGATATGAGATACCGAAAACACATCGTGTCATTTTGTCATCACAAGTATGACAGTATGAGATCCTGACTGCTGTGAAGTAGGAAACACAAGAGATTATGTCAGCTAGTCTTACGGAGAGACTGGCAGCTATAAGGAATTTGAACTTATTAGACAGGTTACTTCAAATTGTTACTATTTTAAGGCAAACATCAAGTCTAGAGTAAGTTATTGAGGCAACTCACCTTGTCTTCTTTGGTCTCTGGTCACCTGCCACAGTGACATTCATTCAAAATAACCAGGAGTCATAGTAAGCGGGAGAAATAGGGTATCCATGCCTGCACCTTTGCTTGGAAATCTCTATAAGGAATGGGTTTGTTCTAAAGAATTCTTTATACTCCTGTAAGGAGTACAAGCGGCAAAATTTTTACTTTTTTTTTTAGTATCATACAAGGGGACAGTGACTTATGGCTACATTCACTGTGTGCTAGCACTGCACAAACAGTGCAGAACAACCAAGGCAGCTTTTGTCACAAATCTCCCCTTCCCAACTTTCATGCAAATCCAACTCATTTGATGACTCTACTGATAATTTGTAATATGTTCTGTGCTCTATCCATATTCACAATTAAGAACAGAGTTATTTTCCTTTCACAGAACAGTGAAAAATCAACCTTCCAAAGGGTTCCTATTTGTTGTAGGGCTGAGAAGATTGAGGCTTTGTCGCTTACTTTTCTTTTTTGCTCTTCATACTTTGATTAAAGTTTATTTGAAAGCATCATGAAGCAGCCTTGGGCTTAAACTTGGTTGGATTTTTTGGTTCATTTCATTTGTTTTCCTGAATTTTGCCTTTTCAGTCTGCAAAATGTCTGATACAGAGCCCAAATTAATTGCCAAATGCATAGATTATGTTTGTACATCTTAGAAGAAAAATGCATTTGCAAGATGCTTGCCCTTGGTAGTCGAAGTTCTATTAGCAGCTGTAAATTGAACATTTTTGAAACAGTTATGCAAATGAATTAGACATTTGCAAACACAGATGTGCAGGTCTGTGCAGATCACCCTTTTCTTCTTACCAAAGCCAAATACTGACTTTCATACCCCTATACAAACAGACGTTTTTAAAGCTTTTGTTCTCAAGCTCTGGCATCTCAGAACAGAATAACTAATTTTGTGATGGAAAAGTTGTGAATTATTGCAAAATAAGAGAGTGTATCAAGTAAAAATCTCCATAAAATGTATCATAATTTTCCCATGCCTTGGTCCACAGAGGGGAAAAAAGAAGGGAGTATAGAAACTTTTGAATATTTGTACACAAAAGTGGCACATTTCGGCATTGATTTGCTTCAGTAGCCAATTCTACTAAAGGTTGCAGACTGAGGTTTCACACCCCTTTGTCAGAGGCACCTGACTTTGACAGTCATTTGGGTTGTGAGGACACCCAGAGGGAAGGGGACCCTTATGCAGAGCAATTTCTAGGGGTTACAGATGAAGTAGATCTCCAAATAACATGATGATTGCATTCCTCATTATGCTGATGCACTTTTAACAGACATGTGCCTAGGCCCCAAGCAAGGATTATCTTGTTTTGCCTGTTTCTTATATGCACTTTATACCAAGTATCCCTTCCACAATATTTTGAGCCAAGACTTCCATTCTCTTTTCTTCTTTATATCAAATTTTGATATGCACACTGCAATCAGAACAATATTGTCATGGTTCAATGCTGTGCCAAGGCAAGAGTGTAGTTTGTGTGTTGGACTCCAGCTGATTCCTTTGCATTCTGCATTTATCTGGGACGCCATTGATTTCAATGGACTAATTTCTGTAGAAACTGCTATATTTTTTAAAAATCGCCCTCACATGGTCTTACGAAACACCATAGCTATCACCTTCTGTTCTCCTCCCTAATCCCAGTTCATTAAAGGGTGTAACTTACCCCTTCCTGTGGGTGAAGCTGAGACTGAAAAAAGAAGTCTGATTTTTAGGGTTTCTTTTTAATTCAAAATTAAGTTCACTTTCAGGTCAATCATAATTAGGCTGCATATTTATATTTTATTAATTTACTAAGGGAATATTTGTATGCAAAGCATGAAACCATTCAGATTGGTGCCACTTGATGTTAGACAGTGGGCTTTATGTAAAAGCTTTATAAGGTGACTAAGCTTCATACAGGTGACTTTACCTTGTAAAAAAATTAAGTAGTCATCAAATCAGCTTTCATGTGACTGTATTCTACATATTTTTCAATTTTTTGCTAAAAATCTTGGCGATTGCTGCTAGACGTTGCTAAATGCTTGCAACTTATTTCACACTGCATTGAAGCACACAGCAGAACACTCACCGACTGTAGTTAAGAACAGAATTTCACCCCTTGCACCTAATCTTCTGTTTTCACATTTTTTTATACCCTTTATTTCCTTTATATCATCCAGCAGTAAATGACCAATTCAGTCTGAAGATTCAAACTTACTCAAAAAGTTCTGCATTTGATCCTTACATTCAGCTACATATGCTCTGGATGATCAGAAATGCTCCCTGGTGCAATTACATTTTCAAGGGGCATTTTGAGAGTCAGACATACAGCATATTCCATGTTTTGTACCCTGCAACTCTATTCATCCTGACAGATTTCTTTTTACGTGTCTTCATTTATATAGTTGACGATTTCTACAAATAGACGTCATTAATTGGTACAGGAATGTGGATTGGTACTAAATTTCTGTGAGATCTTTTTTTGAGAGTTCTGATAAAAACAGGAATGAGTAAGAAATGTACTGACACAGTTTGCTTTCCCTCAATTGTTTTAGCTTTAATTGAAGAATTTAGGTGGTGAGCATGTTTCAATCTGCTATCAATGTAAATTTCAAATAGACACCTCCCAGATGCTCTGTGGAAGGTGGCTTTTAGCATTTCAGAACTTCTCTTGGACAGTTCTTTCCATTACGGTTATGAAAGAAATAAGATTGAAAACATTTTCTTTCCTGACTTGTCATACAAGATCTTCATTTGTGGATAAAACGTGACAATAACCGATAAAATGGTACAGTGAAACAGCCAAAGCTACATTGCCAGCACACACTCGTGTCTCATCTTCCACTTCAAGCTGTTACTTCCATGCTGTGGAGGCCACAGCTAAGGACTGTCTTGCATAGTTAACAGCTTATGGCAATAGCACCTTGATGCCACATGATGTAGTAAGCGCCAGATGAAAGCAATGTACTTATGGAACCACACCTGTGACCTCTGCAGCTTTTCATTTTTATGAAACTTAGACCACTATATTTTTGCAAGACTGTTTCACCATTTATGTCTGAGCAGTGCTATGGGGTGGGAATATTAGTGCAATATGAGAAGTTGAGCAAGGAGATTTCTTTATCCAGTCTCAGAATAGAGCTTTTTGTTTTTTCCCTATACTGATGACATTTTTCCTGCCCTCATGAAGTGAAATTTTCTCTTTCCTCTTCCTTCAGCTCAGAAAGGATCCTTTTTCATATCAGGAAGAAACATCCTCTATTGCCTAGTACTCTCATAAAGCAGAAAGCATTTGCTTGATGAAAAATGTAAGGGTTACCTACTCTAATCATAGACAGATAGAATAGTTTGGGTTGGAAGGGACCTTTAAAGGCCACCTAGTCCAACCTCCCAGCAATGAGCAGGGACATCTTTAATTGGATCAGGTTGCTCAAAGCTCCATCCAACCTGACTTTAAATGTTTTGAGGGATGGGGCATCTACTACCTCTCTGAGCAATCTGAGGTTTCATTTTCTTGCCACACCCATTGTAAAAAATATTCTTCCTTATTTATAAATATATAAATATCATAACATATAATCCTCAAAACAGTATTGTTTATGGGTTTTGGTTTACCTATCTTGGGGTAAATTTCTGAGAATAAGTGCTTTTCTGAACAGAAAAGCTACCAAAAATGAATCCTTGTTTACAAGATCAGTATGATGCATCAGCACAGTTGCAATTGTTTGCCAGTCCTTTTTGACTTATCTTTCCTTTCTAAATCTGAATCTAAAATATGTATTCTGAACTGATTTGTACAGGTCTTCTACAGAAGGGATACCATACAATTTATCACTCTAAACCAATTGATAACAAGACTCTTTTTCCTTGTCGATTTTTTCTACGTTAGCATAGACCTCGCAGCAAAAAACTGATATAAGATTTCTTTTTCCTGACTATGATTACTAATGCATTTAGTGTGTTCTCTGTATGCCTAGCATAATGAAGGAGTTGTCCATTAGTTCAATGCTGAATGAATAACAACATTATTGAGGTCATTTATCAACAAGATAAAGCATATTATATTGATTAAAAAAGAGTAGTTAGGTACTTTTGTGACAGAAAGCAGAAAACCTAAGCTTGAAAGAGAAAATTATTATTCTGCAGGTTATTTCAAATGCAAAATTGACCTCATTTCATTACGCTATATAAGTCAAAACACTCATTCCTCAACTTTTGACCTGACCTCACTGTCAAAAATCTTGGATGAATGTTCAAAAGAAAATGTAATCATAAATCAGAATGAAAAACTGCTTGGACAGGAACTGTGCATTGTTCATCACAATTCAGTTCACACTATTGTCATAAAGATAAAAAGTACACATGTGGGAGCAGAAATAATAACAGTGGGAAAAAAGGAAATGAAAAGGACACAAAAAGATATAGGCCAGACTCTCAACTGATGTAAATTTGTCTATCTACACTTGAACAGCAGAATTCAAGCAGATATACACCACCTGAGAAGATAATTTCCTTATAGCTTTGGTGTTGTGGCCACACAAGCTCCCACTAACCCCTCTAACAAAGCTGTACAGTTGGAGTCTGATGGTAGATCCTGCATTTTTTGTTGAGCATAATCTCAAGCAAAATAATAAAACGGCTATGATTTTCCTTATATTAAAATGATGTGAATTTTAAAGTGATAAGAAGTAGGTAACTATATTGACTAGAATTCCCTGTCTCTGTTGCTACTCAGGAGGAATGCAATTTTACATGGGAAATACAGTCTTTTTTTGAATGAACATTTCAAAATCAATTACTATTTAAAAATTCTAGATTTCTGACATTTTAGAAATAGTTTTCAGGTATTCTGAGAGCCTTATTGAACATTCTGGGATATTTTCGTCCTGAAAGGAAGGCCTAAAGTCAGTCCTGGAAAGCTGGTACTTCTATGATTCAGACTGAAATGTTAAAGTAAATGGGTAAGAACAGTGAAATAGCAGTGATTACTGGTGAGTGTTGCAGGCATCTTAGCTTTAACGGGGCTGTTAAAGCTAAGATGTTTTTGTAGCCCAAGAACAAGACATAAAAAAATAAGTTTTTATTAAATTCTTCATGTAGTTAATTACTTGTCAGAAATAAAATAAATCTATGCTGAAAGATCTTTTTGGAGTGTGGTAGAGACAGGGAAAATATTAGTATTTTGATACACTAAAATGTACAATACTACTGGGGTTTTTGATGTCTTATGAAGAGAAGTAGATAAGTTATTCCTTCTAGAAAAGTGAATCACTGTGTATGCCCACTACTTTTATCCTCTGCTTATTCTGCAAGGAAACTATTCTTAATGTACAATAAATAGTAATTTCATTGGCATGACAGAATATTATGGCACCACAGAAATCATTATGTTTCTTAGTGCCAATGATCTGAAAAGTAGGGAGAAAAATTTTTTCTTCCATTGACATAAATGCCTAACAATTCCAATATGTTTAGTGGGATGACTCTTAAGGCTTACACGTGTAACTGACATAAGAATAGGACTTGAAGAAGAGGATACAAAGAAGTACAGCTTAAAAAGGTGGACCATATAGACATTAAACAAAAAAGCCTTTTATCCTGCCTACCCAGGAACACCCCATAAGCTTCTGGTATGTAAGTTGTCATGATTTCTGTACTGTTGTACCTGTTTAAGCAGGTCAAAAAATAACCTATGCAAGAGTGCCAATAAAGAAACATACACAGTTAAAAGTCCAACACATCTGTGACAGGTAGACATCTTTTGTCTGTCAGTAAGGCAGGCAGTGAGTGGTTAAGATTCTCTAGTTAAAAAAAGCCCTAGTAATCTGTAAATCTATAGGTTATAATACCTCCAACAGAGCCTTAATTTTTTTTCTGTCAAAAGACAGCTTATATAATTTTTCTTTTTCCAATTTTGAAATGTCTATTAACAGTATCTGTAACGCAGATTAATAACTTTGGAAAGCTTTTATAATACTGTGCCAAAGAGCTCAACACTAAGGATGCAAAATTCACATAGGAATATTGTTAAAGTAAAAGGTTTCTCACTAGGGCAAGGAGCTACATGAAATCATGTTATTACAAATTGTTCATTTTATCTATCAGTGTTACAGTCATGTTCTATCTTTTTTGGGTTTTTGCTTGTTTGTTTGTTTGTTTTGCTTTGTTCTGTTTATTTTTGTTTTGTTTTCTTTTTTTTACTTTTTTAACCATAGACGTAACTATGCTAGGCTATGATCAGAAGTTCTAGTTCCTCTCATTTTACCCATATACACTTTTAGATTATGTACATAAAAACACAGATTAAAATGTCAACAGCTGCTATTAAAATGGGGCAAGGACTTTGTCAGCCTTTGAAAATAACATGTCTGTCTACTATCACTTCCAAAATCTATAACAAATTTTCCTTACTGACTTTTCTGCTGTATGGCTTGTTTTGAGTGTGACAAATACTTAACCTGTCTCAAGTGTTTATTTATTTTTAAAAGGCTGTGACAGAGCAGCAGAAAGGAAGGATGCCTCATGCAGCTCCTGCGTTTCACATTCAGAATCTGTGGAAAGATGAGGCCGCTCTGTCACTGAGAGCTGCAGGTGTGCCAGGTGTGCTGGCCTTTAGGCCAAGCCAGAGCCAAAAAGCAAGCAGAGAATTAGAGAAGCTCAGAGCCTGCTGCCAGTCCTTAGGGCAGGAGACCTCCTCCCCAGGGTTTTAAATTATAAAACCTTCACTGACTTTGCATAATATGTTGTTACATTGTCTTCTAATAATGGTTTCAGGATATGTTTCTTTATGTAAATATATCCAGGTTGATCATGCTCGGTGTTAATACTTGGAACCCATTGCTACCATGTGGTATCTGCACAGAGGTAGCAAACAACACATCAGGATCAGGAGCTGAAAGAGTGCATGTGTAAGAAATGCATATCTAAAGCCTGAGTACCCCAGCACTTCTTTGGCAGGGAAGAGTTTGTCAGTAAGTTTCATCCCTGCAAAAGTTGCCCAAGCCTCAGGGGTGATTCCCAACACCACATCTGTAGCTCACTCCCCTGGCAGAGAAGGGGTCACTGTTAAATACCTGAGACAGCTAGATTTACACAGAAATTTCAGAAACTTATACAATTTTAACCCCAAAATCTAACTCCAAGAAAAATTCACCTGTGGAAAGAGAGCCATCAACAGCACTGAGGGAAATCTTGCAAAAAAACCCCAAATGGTTCTTGTGAACACTGCATCCTTAACTGGTGACTCTTACTGAGATTGTGAGAGGTGCTAAGCAGTCAGACAGGTTATAAATTGGTAACATTGGCTAAAACTGTATGTGAAATTGAGAACTTTTGTGTCTAGATGCTGCCCCAAATAACAAGCTCTAAGTCTAACCACATTTCTCATTTGCCGCCTTCCACTGAAAGTAAAGTACTAGGAACAAAACTTATGTGGTTGAAAAGAATAAGTATGCTTCCCTTGGAAGGATTAAAGCCAAACAAAACAGAAAAATCGCACCAAGGACATATTTAGGCAACATGGGGCACTACAGAATGTCTCTTGCCATGCTGAAAAGGGTCAGGCAGTCAGGTGCCAGACCTGACAAATCAGTCCTCTACAGCACACATAAACCAACACCCTTTCTGAAGAGATAATAAATAAATAATAATAACTGATCACATGTTTAATTGAAGTAACAATAATTGACTGTTTTTGCAAAATAAAATTAATATTAGGAATTGATGAGGCTGAGAAAATATACCTTAAAAATTACTCGCTTGAACTTGATTATTCAGAGAGAAAAAAGAAAGCATAATTCAGATTATATGAGTCCTAGTCTGTGAGTCCCTTACAGCTAATTCAGAGATATGACTCACACTTTTTGCCATGCCTTAAAACAGTATCCTGTATCAGATGCTACCTAAGGCCATCTAACCAGGTATCCTATTTCAAACAAGGTAAAATCAAATGCAAGCATAACAAATGGCAAATGAACACCTTCTCTGCCTTCAGCTGTTTTCTGTTCACAGACTTTGCAACCAGAAATTGTTTTTTCTGCCCATTTACTCTTCAATCCATGGAACTATTAGACATCTATAATGTACTTCAGTCAACAGCTCTACATCTCAGCTGCTCTTTGCATGAAGGACCTAATTGTGTTTGTGTTCGTGTTCAGCGTGGCTTCTCTTGCCTTCATGTGGTGCTGTCAAGGTTTTGAACCACTGAACTCTCTCCAGCCTCACCATGCCAGATATAATTCTATGGATCATTGTCATAACTCATCTCGGATGTCACTGGTCCAACATGCAGTGTATTAGTATGATCATTCTTCACACAGAAGACACAGCATGTCTTTGATCGTCCTGGTTGTGCTCTTGTGAAGCTCTCCAGTTCTCTATATCCCTTTTGAAACACAATAATATGCAATGCAACAATTCAAGATGCAAGCTAGCCATGGATTTACACCAGTGACTTATTAATGCTTTCTTGTTTGCTTTCCATTATTTTCTTTCTGGCCTTCCCTTCAGTTTTCTGACAACTACCATGCAGTGAACTGACATTTTCATGGCACTTGCTATCCAATCAGTCATAATCCATGCTGTTAACAGGGTTATCAGAGATAACCTCTCTCCTGCAAGGTGATGCTAAATGCAAGAAATCATCATTTTATGTGAGGTCAGAAATGTTTTTTTTCCTATGTGCATTACTTTATATATGTTTACATTGACGTTTACCACAAATTTTGTTACAGTTTCATGAAGTCCTTCTGCAATTCCTTTCAGCTGGGCTGCAGCCTTTGTCACCACATTTTGTGTACATTTCCAGATTATTTATAAATTTGTTGAAAAAAGAGGGTTCTCAACCAAGTCCCTCAAGAACTTTGTGATTTCTTTCCATGGCAAAAAATCCAATTCACTCACTTTCTTGGGTTTTATTCACCCATAAATTTTTATCTAAAAAAATATTTTCCTTCTTTTAATTTTTAACTATCATATCAATTTAAAAACTCAAAAAATGCTAAAAAAAAAAAGAAAACTAGTTATATAGGATGACTAATACTAAGTCATACTAATACTAAAACTTTTAACAAACTTTTAATCCATATTACTAGAAGTATACTGCTGGCAATCAAACTATGGTGGTTTTCTTTCCAAAACAGAAGTGCCTTCTGACTTCATAGAGCTGGAAGGGATGGTAAAGATAATCCACTTCCAACTTCCTTCCCATGTGTAAGGACACTCTACATTAAGAATTAGTGATGATCTGTTGTTTATCAATTCAAGGGAAAACCTGAAGTGCCTAGGGAAGGAAAACATGGGTTGTTTCCACACAAACAAAAAACCCCAATTAAATGAAGACATTTAGGTGGCATTCTTCAAAGCATTGTCCTGATTGATATGTATTTGCAGAATGGAACACCATAAATAGTGGTGACTGCCATTTGGATAGGAGAGAGAACTCATGGACCTATTAAGTGTTTTTTTTATACTGCCCTTTTTCTGCCATTTCAAGATGAAAATATATCTCTTTCATGCTTGGCTGCAGCTGAAATTAAATTGTTGGCATTCTTTCATTGGGTCAATAACTTTGTAAGTAAGATCCTTATTTGCAAATGTGTAGTCTAAACCTGTGACACAATATCTCTGACCATACTTGTTTCATTTTCTTGCTTACAATTTTCACCATATAGCTGTAAGATATGTTTACTCTGCTTTCAGCTTCATCAGTATTTAACAGAGATGAAACTCAGCTTTAAATAAATCCAAGCAACTTTAGTCTTCATCCTTGAAGAATCTTTAAATTCAAATAGTTATGATGAAATCATTACCATTTCTTTAAACAGTTTTGGAGCTTGCATTTGTGAGTTCATTAAGAAAATTGTTTAGCCCCTAACAGGTAACTGCCTGTTAAATATAAATATGTTTCCATGATTAAGAAATATAAATAGTTTTGACATTAATATATAGTAGTAACATAAAAAGATTTTGATGTATTCAGGACCTCCATGTTTAGATAACAAAGAAATCAGAAAATTGTTTTGTTCTTGAAACATAAATTCATGGAGCAAACCAGGCAATATTCACAAGTATAGATATCAAAGGAATTTTAAGGCGTTAAACACTTAAAACCATTCTTTTAAAGGAAGCCTGCTTTTGGGGCTGCAGACATTCAGGGGATTACAATATGTTATTCAACATACCTTTAGGCAAAGAGCTGCCTCTGCCATCAGAAATGACAACTTGTGGAATGGGTGGTGAGCAGAAATACTGATGGAAATACTGAGAACTGAAGCATCTGACATATCTGCTTTGTAGGACTATGCAGTTTTGGTGTTAACATTTTATTAGTTAATTTGAATTACTTAATTGCTCAGGCCATGAATGAATAAGACTCCAAGAACAGCAGTACAGCCACGTGTAAGACTAAGCACCTAATACCTATAGATTACCACCTGGTACCAAAACCAGAGTAGTCAACTTTCTTTTGCATAAACAGCACTCCAGAATCACATTCAATTGATGACTCTGGTGAGTGGTAAAGATAATCCAACACAAACATGTCATATCTGTGGGATGTGGATATATCAGAAAGAACATTCACAGGTTACATATATTTAATAGCGTGGTACACAGACTGAATGATATTCCTTAGGGCTATCAGGTATGCAGAAGTACTTTGTTGCTTGCAAAGCTAGATAACTCTAAAAGTAGTATTCACTGAAGGTATGGTACAGCATTTTTTTATTCCTTACCCAGAAGAGCCCTGAGTACTTTTTGATCTCTGACAGTCATATGGAAATACAGTTCTTATGATCTGAGGATCCAAAGGAAAATAATATGTCCTACTCATGCAAAAAGGAAAAGGCCATGTGCTAAGACTCCACGTATTCAGTGTCCCTGTATCCATATGATCATGATGCAGTGGGGATGCAGGATTAGCCCAGAAGTATGACATTCCTTGCACCATGGGACATAGAAAACAGCCTGTAGTGAACCTACTGGGGAGAGGACTAGTGTAGGTACTGGCTAACCCACATGGAAAATTGACACCCTGCTCCATTTGAAGCTTTTCTGATCATGCTGCCTGTGAGACAAGCTCCAGCAGTTCTCCAGGCTTTTCTTCTCTGCAAAATGAATGTCTTCCCTTGGAGACTATTAGCATCTATATGTATATTCCACAGGCTGAAGAGCAAGCCATATGTAATTCATGTGGTCCTGTTGAACAGAAGTAAAGGACACCATTGAGAAAGAAAAATGTGTGCAAAATCTAACAGGCAACGATGGCATGTGGTCAGTAAGAAGAAATAAAAAAGGCAAGCTGCCCCATTATGTATAATTTGTGAGCAGAAAAGGAACAAAGTTAGATGATTTAATTTCAGTTCTTTGCTTATAATTGAGGAGACTTTCTAATAACTCAAGCTATTGTGATAATAACAGTTTGGAGCACAGCATAGATAAATTAGTACTACTACAAGCTGTATATTATATATCTTTCTGGTACTTGCAAGGATGACAATCTTTCAATTATATTTTGACAGCGGGTTTTATAAGTCTTAATGCATTAATTGATATGTTTGACACCCAAATGGATCTATCACTTATTTACATTGCTTGTGTCCTCAAAACAAATGTTATTTTATGAACACACGGTTGATAGGTTTTGTTTGATTTTATTCTGTAACCATTAAACATACCACAGATTACAGAAATTAAAGATGGCTAGAAGTTGTTGTTACCGTAATTGCCAGCTGGGTAGGAGAAGGTTTGAAATTAATTTCTTATTTTCAAGAAAGAAGAAATAATTATTTTCAGTTGCTGTCACATTGATATAGGTTCACACAGCCAGTAATAATAAAGGCAGTCCTTAGCACTGAAGAAAAACAAATGCAGAGATACAGTAATGGGGCAGCTGGAAAAAATACACTCAAGAGTAAAGAACAACATCCTACGAGATCCATAGGCTAGGGGAAGTAAAAATACAGCAAACCTATTGGTCAGCAATGGAAAGAGGTTACCATAAAAAAAAAAAAAATCTCTAAAAATGCTTTATTGATGACAAAAGCAGGGCTATTATTCTTGAAATGAATGCTATGTCTTAAAAGAGTTCTTTAGTATGTTTCTGAGTTAGTATGTTTCTGAGTCAAAAAGGAGAGGCGAAGAGAAGACAGCCAATGTCCTTAGTTGTATTTAGGCTATTCTGAACATTGATTAATTGATAGGTATTCATTCAAATAAGAGTAGAGCTTTTCTACATGGCATAAATAAAACAATTTTCTTTAGCCAGAGTGATTGAGCACAATGTGTTCATTAATTCTCCTGATGTTTGATTCTTCTGCTAATATATTTTATATATGTGTATATATTTATTATTTTCCTTTATTTTTGTAAGATAATTCTGATGTTTGTAGTCTTTCTTGCATACACATACACAGTAAATACATATTTTTATGTGTGTAGATATACCTAGAATATGAGTGGTAGAAATAAAGGGAAAATAAACAAGTCCCTTTTAAATTTATTAAAAAGGCCTCACTTTTTTTTTTATTTTGTTGAATGAGCAGCAAGTTAATAGTTATATATTTGTCTATTGGTTATTAAGTATAACTATTTTAATGAAATAAATTGTCTTGGACAGCAGAATTTATTACATTTCCCTTTATAGTGAGAAAATGTCAGACATAATGTGTTTATGTGAAATTATTTTTCTTTTTGTGTACCCATCTTATGCTTTGAAAGAGCTTAGGAGGTAGAGTGAAAGTGGGAGCTGTAAGACAACATCTGATCAGGTAACTGAAAGACATTTCCTGATACCCAGAATGACAGAATCAGGGTTTTGCAGAGAAACCTAAATATAACATCTTGTCATTTTGTCTGCTTGATTTAATATAATATTTTCCAATTTAGCCTTTTAGTACAGATATTTCAATTAGTTGAATTAAGGTGTTTCATTATGGAGAAGGGTTAAAAATAAATATGCATAATTTGGCTCTTCAACATTGCAGACATTTAGACCTTGACTTGCATGAGGTTGTGAAAAATCTGATTTAACTTTGAAGTTAGACCTGCCCTGAGCAGAGGGTTAAACCACAAGACCATCAGAGGTTCCTTCCAGCCTCAATTAAGCTAATAAACCTTGCCTTAATTACATCAAGGAAGTGAAGAACATCCTTTTTACCTCCATTTTACAGAAATTGTTAGTGTGTAAGGTAGAAATAGAAGATGCACTACTTCATTTACCACTCAAATGAATAATTAAGAACAGGTTACTTTTCCCCACTTTTATTCCCTTCCTTCTACTTGGTCCCAGTACTTCCCTCCATGCTCTGTTTAAGGTTGTGAATTAGAACTGAAAGGCTGATCAGAGCCTCTCAGCTTTACTTCCTCCACTCATCAATGTACTTCTAGTTCATTTTTTTCCATGGTGGCTGTTGCCAGGGCATTGGCATCAGCCCAGCCCAACCCATCCACTGGGATATTCATGCTCAATTTATCTTGGTCAGTTTGATACATCTTTCCAGAGGAAAGAAGGTACAAAAAAGAAATCTTGGCATTCTGCTGATTGTATCACAACCACACCTGAGCTGAATGGCAGAGGAAAAGACACTTCTCCAGTCCCTGGGGTTTTTCCACATCCAATTTCAGATTCTGATGGCAACATTAGAGATGTCAGAACTTCTCAAAAGATTCCTCAATAAAATTCATAACAGAACATGTCAGGGAAACTTATCAGAAAGCCCCTACCAGATCACTTGATAACAAATAAACTAAGTTGGAAAGATATGTAGAGTCACTAAATAAGTGACTGTAAATATCATGAGACATTTAGACATGAGATGTCTAAATTTTGTTTGGAGTTGGACAGTGTTGGAATGTTCATACATGCATTTACACAAACATGAATGCACAAAAAGTTACATGGAAGAAAAATACAATATTCCTTAAGCTTAAGTGAACAATTATTTTTACAAGACTACTTACAAAATATTAACTGGTAGTAGAAATTAAAACAACAACAAAATCACAAAAAACCCAACAACAAAAACCCACAAACAACAGAAGCTGAGAATGCAAATGGGAATTTACATAACACAGAACTTTCATATTGAAGCAAAAAAAGATGGGATGTCCTGCAAATTCCAGAAGATTGCTTAAAGTATCATTGCACAATAAATTATTTTTAACTGGTTTGTTTTAAGTTGGTTTTCTTTTCCCCCATGACCTGTTACAGCCAGTTGGGCAATCAAATTTTCATCTGCACAAGATATCCTTTCCAAAGTCTGCTGTCACAAAAGGTTGTCCTAACACTCTTAGTTCCCCTCTCCCACAGTCTGAAAGAAAACTTTTTATATCATTGTTTAAAACAGAAGGTCACAATTAGGTCAACCTGGAAGATTAAAACAAAAACCAAAAAAAGTGATAAAATTTTTAATTTACTATTTTTTTGTGGTTCTTGGCCTAGTGCTGCCTTTAGAAAACACTGCTCAAAAATATCCTAGTATAATGCTACTGCTCTGGCATTTTTAGAGAATATTATTTTCTTTCATTCAGTAATTCATTCTTAATTGCAAAAGAGCTTTCAAATCCTCAGAGTGAAAGCAATATAGAACTGCAAAACAATATAATTAATAACACATGAGAAAATTAAATATTCTGTGTAGCACAGGTAACAATTTGTTTATATTTCTGTCTGTGCAATCCTTTTTTTGCTAAGTTTCTTAAGGAGATTTGTGGAAATGAAAAGTAATTTATATTGCCAAGGTGTTTTCCTGGGCTTTTATGCTCTCTTTCCAATGAGCCATTTTTAGAAAATCATGCTTTTGGAAAGGCTCAGCTTCTGTCCTAAAAATGGCTGTGCAGTAATAACTGTGAAAAGTGTGGTTCATGAACAATTGACAAGTTGGTTAAGAATATCTGAAGCTCATTTTCATTTCCTGATTTATCTGTTTTATTCTTTACTCTTTTCCAAGTCAAAACACATACCATTTAAAAGTTATTTACTTTTGTACCATTTATGTTTCAAAAAAAGATGAAATTAGCTATTAGTTAACCAGATAAGTAGAAGATTAAAAAATAATTCCACATTCATTAAATTTCAACACATATCTTTATCATAAATGTCCATATACTTGCCTTACCATACCCATATTTTTTAAATTGATAAAGTCAGAAAAATGAGAGTCATGATGTCATACATAACTCTACCTAAGACTGAAAATCTGGATTTCATTATGCAAATAGGATTGTTTTTATTCCATTTAAATCACTCTCATTCTTATTTGTTCAAAAATTACTTTTTTATATGCATTGTATACTATGAAACCAAATGGTCTCTTTTGTTACCAAATTTGGATGTTGTTTTTAATTTAATTTTATTGAAGCCTAATTTGTTTTTAATGAGCTACTTTGAAAAACTGTATAGGAGGGAGAAAAAAAAATATTCAAGTGTCCTCTAAATTAAAAATATGCTGTATAGATATCTAAACAGTAGCTGAAAGTAAAATATCCCAGGATAATCTATTTTCCTTTTTAGAGAAAAAAAATTCTAAGCTAAAAATTTGATAATTTAAAACCCATGTTATTTGAAGACAAATAATTTTAGTATACGTTTATATGTAAGATACATCTGTTCTCACTAAAATTTTAAAAGTTAGGTGCTTAGGTCTGAACTAGTCTTTTTTAGACTGGCTTTATAATCACAGGAGAGAAACAGACATACTGTACTGATCCACCTTATTGCAGAATAAAAATTAAATTTGTTTAGAAGTATTCACTTGGCAGGTCATAGAAATCGATGTCTGCTTTTTGTTTTTCTTCCTTTCCTGTAACAGGAGGCCACTTATTTTTATGACAACCCAAGACTTAGATATTGCACCCTCAGACATTTAGTTTCCTACCATTATTCCAACAGAATTTTGTGATATATATTTTTCTATCAATTATTTAAAATCCTAGAAAGGCATTGTGTTTTGGACTCTATCCCAGAAGCTTAAAAATGCCTTCTTGCTAAGCTAGAAGATAATATAAGACTGCAGTGAAATACAGTGTATACTGTGTTTGTCATGTTAGCTCACCATCCTCAATGACCTAAAGAGAAAAAGAAATAACTCCTTCAATGAAAACATGTAAGCTTGGAACATGTGACATCCTTTTCACTAAAATATGGCATTGACATCTTGCCACATTAAAGCAATCCCAGCTTCATCTTTAGAAAAACCATTGCAACTTCTATTAAAACTAGCACAAAAAATATCTGAAATAAAATGTATATAGTATAGTGAAATATGAATGTTCTGTTCTGTATTCACACTGTGTTGGTCAAGGTTGCAACATTTAATACTGGAGTTATTTACAAAGTGTGACATCACAGTCAGTCTAATTTTTTTACAAATGCTTAAATGTAAATTTTCCAACAGATATTGCTGAAATACTATATATATATAAAGGACTTTTATCAATATCATTGGAATTATTTTAGGGAAATTTACCTCTATACTTAAATTTGATTTTCTGTATTTTTGACTGTTTTAATATAAGGGATTTGTAAGAGTTAATGTGCAGTGAAAAATTCTACCTCATTCTGAAAATTCTCAGTATCTCTAAGAAAAATTTGAAAAAAATGCTTTCATCTATCAGTTTTAGATATAAAAGTTAGCCGTATGGAATAGTTCCCACTTTCACTCAACTTTATGAACAAAACACTCATCACAGAACTCAGTTGTAGAAATAAATATTGGGAAGAGTTGTCCATAACTAATTAGGTTTCACACTCTCTCCTGCCAGAGTTCAGCAGCTCTCACAATAGGCATATTTTGGAATTATGCCAACACTTGAAAAATACCACCTGTCTCTCTGCTGGAGACAAGGAGACAACCATCAGGCTTGATAGGTTGTGAATCCTCTGAACACAGTGAAAAGTTAAACTACAAGTTAAACTTCCCTACTTTGTAATGTCCATCCCAGCATCTAATTCATAAACACACTCTTCTAATGGTTTCCAACAGATTCAAGTAGTGTGGATATCATCCACTGTTTTAATGGACTTGTTAAGTTCTCCTAGTGTGGCTTCCAATTTCTCTGTAACACCACGTTTTCTAAATCTACTGTTATTTTCTTCTTTTTTCTTGTTTCTTGTTCCTTTTTATATCTTTAGTAAAACAAAACCATAAATCTTCCTGAAGAAAGCTGCTCAGAAGTTCTTCAAAGGTCAGAATTTCTTTTCAATCCCCAAAGGACAAAAAAAAAAAAAAAAAAGAGAGAGAGAGAAAATACAAAAGAGTTCTGATTCTGAAAGCAGAGATTTCTCATAGAAAGAAAAGTTTCAAGTGACTTTCACCCCTTTGCCTACACTTTATTCAACCTGACACCAACTGTGTGAGCTGTGAGTATTGCTGACAGAGAATTAGGATCAGCTTGAAGTGTCCTGGGAACTTTGCTGAAGGCATCAGTGGAATTCCCTAGATTGGAACTGAGATCTCTAAAAAGTCTGAAGGTTCTGCAGAGTTCAAGATCTTCTTCTCAATCTTCTCTCTCTTAATTTACTGGAGACCCTCACCGACTTCCAAACAGGGGGGATCATCCTTAGGTAACTTCCTCTAAGCAACAGTCATTTCTCCCACATACCAAGCTATTAATGGCACAGGCCAGTGATGTTCCATCATTAAACTGTGTTTTGCAAAAGTGGAGACAGTCCCAGGAAAATGTTTCACATATCTGTCTTAAAATTTTACTAAATAAACCCAGCCTGAGGATCATCAGATCATAAGAAGTTGGATAAGTTGATCCTAGCGGTGAGGATTTCTCTCTGATGCTGTACCTCATGACAGATGTCCTTTGCAGGCACCTGGTCCTAAACTTTGTCAGTGTCTCTCCAGCAAAGCCACCAGGGAAACAAGGAACATGTATGAACTTTTAACAGGAATTCAGGTGCTTAGAAATAAATCTTTTGCTATCAAGAAAATACAAGCAGAATTATTTATGAGAGCTCTGTTTTTTTATCATAAAAGGAATGATAAAGAGATGTTTTGTAGACATAAAGCTGTTTCAAGCAGGCTTTTCCCAATTCACCAACAGAGGGAATAGAAAACTCATTCCTCCTGGGATGTTATTGTACATTACAGTAATTTTTTTCTGAGGTATAATATATTCTGTGATTGTTCCACAGGTTTTAAAAGAAGAGAGAAGAACATCTTGGCTGTATCATTTTGACATATTGTAGCAGATTGCAGTTGTTTTTCTATGCAAGAGGAATATGAAAAATGTTTCTCCGTTTTTAAATTTTTAGAGTAAAATGTGCACAATATTAATTATCTCTGACCACAAGCTATACTGAAGGTGGATCTGGGAGGGATAGGAGGGATAGGACTTCTGGCAGAACTTGCCAATATTATAGCAATATAGGCAATTAATCTTTGTCAACAATTAGTATGACAGGCAAAATTGGCTTAAATGATTGATCTACTCTCACAGTGACATAACAGCTGATAAATCTGGCCATATAGGTTATAAAGTCAAAATGAAAATGATAATGAATAGCATTATGCAAATTTATATAAAGTCAAAGAATGGGGAAAAATCAATTTGAATACTAAATCCTCTTATTCTTAAGAATGTTTGTTTTGACAAAAAGAAGTGAAAAGGGACATATTAAATACCTTGGGAACCCCTTCCTAGTTTTATCACAGAATGATGCTTACAGGAGTAGTAGGGACATTTGCATTTTAAAAAAAAGCTGATTTTTCTCGCAGTGAAGCAGTTTATTTGCAGCTGAAATGCAGCTGTGTGAGAACCACACATAGGAATAATGGTTTGGATAGGATTAACAAAAATCTGGAAAAACTATTTTGTATAAGAACTAGTTATGCTTACATAACATAAAACTTTGGCTCTTGGAAGTCCATTAAGCTTGGGAGTGCCTCCACACTTCAGAACCTGGTCAGCCTCTTATTGCTCTTCAGCCTGTATTGGGGTGAAACTGAAATATGTGTGAGTTTTTCACAGGAAAGCAGTCCATGCCTTGAGGACTGTGATTAACCTTTGTTTACTACATAGGGAGAATGAAGAAATAAAAAATCCAGAGGTAGCACTACAAATGAAGTTTAACAGTCAAATCATTGATATGGCCTTGGATTTTGTGATCAATGCTGATACTTGTATTGCATGAGGAGTATTTTTTAATGTCTAGTTTATATAAGTCTTAGTGCTTGATCACTTCTGTGTCTAAAACAGTAACCCCCTCTGATGATTTCACCCTATGCTTATCAAAGGTAACTATGCTATACATTTGCAACAGACACAGTACTTCTGTGAAGTTTGAATCTGCTGGGAATGCACAGTGGCACTAATATTAGTGAGAAGCTTAGAGCCGCTCACTGTATTCAGAAGTTTCATCACTTGCCATGGGAGACCTGCAGCATTTTGCTTCCTCTAATGTCAGGGTAGGTAAGGCTGCAGTTATGCTGGAAGTGTTTGCTGCAAGTGTTAGAGATTTTCTCAGTATTTTTACTCCCCTAGTAGAAAAGGAATACAGACTTTAGAAAATTTCACATGATTGACTGTGATCTCCCATTTAATTTAATTTTATGTGTGATCCACTTTCAGTCAAAATGAAACACCCTTTTGAAGCCCTTTTAAAGTCCTTGCAGACTCTGGTTTGTATTCCACAGTTACAATGTATAAATTTATTTTGCATAAGTATATTTTCTCAAGCAATACAAAACACTCAAGACCCAGATCACGACACTGCCCTGCTCGGTGTGCTTACATTTTCTAAGATCAGAGAGCAGGCTGTCAGAGCAGTTAGCAAGTGTACTTCTTCAATTCAGCATTGCTAGAATTTTTCTCAAACATTTATCATCTCTCAAGCATAATCAGGAAGGAAATTATCTTGTCAGAAGCATCAGAGTTAGTTTTGCTCTCTAGAGGCTTGTAAGCTTCCAGTGTTTTGCTATTCCACAATGTAAATCATGCTGCTAATTACTAACTCAATTTTAGCAGAATTGGAAATGAAATTCAGTTTGCTATGCATGTATGTTACAGCAGTTACAGTTCTGTCTCAAAGACTTCTAACACTAGATTCCTGATTTTTTCAATTGCCACTGTAATTAGTGTCCTGCTTTCTTTAGTATTTTGGCCACACTTGTAGGTAGACAATTTTTTTTCTCTTTGAATGCAGGGAGAAAATAAAAGGGTAGAAAACAAAGATATAAAGTACTGTAATTTCATCTTGGTGAAAAGCAAACCCTAGAATATGTTCTAGGAGGTCTAAATTGCTCAGTAACTGCTGCTTGTCAGAAAAATTAGAATGGAAGAGAGGTCTAAATATTACTTCTTAGGTAAGGTTACTGACGAAGACAACTAAAACAGCCTGTTAAAAGACTCTTGGATGGGGAATCAAGAGCTAGAATACATTCCTTTCAGCTATTAAACTCTGAATGGGCAGCAGCATAAAATAGCTCTGAAAACAAGGAAGAAAAAAGATCAGGTAAAATATATTTTATGTACTTTAAGAAATGTGCCTTCTTATTGAGGAGTCAAATAAGTTAGGGCCAAGGCTGCCAAAGATAATGTGATTCAGTTAAACAAAAACAAAAACAACAACAACAACAACAACAAACCAAAAAACCCACAAACAGAAAGTAACGAATAATAAGCAGTTGTAAAACATAAGGAAGAAGCATGGACCATTGCGTCTGCAACCAGCTGGTTTTCCATACAATCTTATTTCCTTAGTCTGGAATTCTGATGCTTCCATACTTTGTTTCACTTTGGCTTGGAACGCAAAAATATTTCTGCTGGCTTTCTACTGGGTCTGCAAAGGCAAAGGAAAAATTAAGCAAAGGGAAAATTAAGCAAAGGGAAAATCTGTATTGAGTATGTTGCATTTTGGAACATTAAATTCTGTATCACTGTTTCAATTCTGCCCTGAGATCCGTGCAAGCTCTTGAGCAGCTGTCCTCCCCCTGTATAGCTCAAGGTAAGAGAAAATTGCAAAGGGGAGCTGCTAGTACTGACATTCTTTATGTGGGAAGGGGTACTGTGGATCTAGCCTGAATATGACACCATTCTGCTGAAGTAGAAAGGGTCAAAAAGTTACGGCTAAGTTAACTACTTTATCACCTTTCTTAAAGGGAACATTTCTTTCTGTCCTCAGGCGATTCTTTTCTTTGCTGAGTTCGAACATTTTTAACATATAAGGGGCATTGACTGTATTGGTAGGTCAGTGTCCTCAAGCAGAAAAGCTTTTGAAAGGCCAGCTTCTCCTGAATCAGGACAGAAATGGTCTTTGTCAGGTCCTTGTCAGTCACTTCAAACCTGTCATTTCTTTCTACTGGCCTCCTGAGCACTGAATATGCCAGAGCCTGGTTATTACGCTTTTAATAAGACATATAGCCATGTTTGGTTGCATAATTATAATCTGATAATTAAGTTCAACAAGTATTCTCTCATAAGGGTATGAGTTAAACAATACTGTCAAAGTTATTCTTTTAAAAACTCCTCTTTTTCTTGTGCTGGAAGGTATAACAGAATTAGTAACTTCAAGACCTAAATGGATGAAATTTGTTTAAGTGTTAAAAGAAAAAATAGTATTTGTTCTTATTTCTTTTTAGAACCTGAAGATTTTAGATGTAACCTTTTCAGTCATTTTTACATGATCAAAGTATACTAGACTTCTGTTTGCTTGCTAATCTTACGTGAAAGCTGAATAAAATATGAAACAGTGTTTTGGACAATAGCCTAAAGGACTTGGAAAGATCTGGGTACATGCATCAGATTTTCTCTGTGACCTTAATCTTTCCATGGCCTTTGTTTTTCACTTGTAAACTAAGGATTTTATGGATTTCTGCCTCACACAGGTAAGGTCTGTGAAATGCCTCAATATTAAAATCTCCATGGCTGATAACCTAAGTAAACAGCAAACAGTCATTACATTACAGTAGCTGAAGCTTTAAGAAAAACACCATATGTTTTGAGACTCACAATAACACTGTGAAAAGAGGCAGGATGACAGTACTGGATGTGTTTGCACATCTTCAGGACAGGCTCCCTGGAGAAAGCTCACACAATCTTTTAGACTGTCCTGAAAAAAGATGCAAGGAATGAGGAACCCCCAGATATACAAGTATAGTTGCTCATGAAGAAAAAAGAAAATTATTACTTTAATTGAAGGCTTTTTCTGAGAAAGAATTTAATAGACTGCACCAAGAAAAAAAAAACAAACTGGAAGTAACAGGTCATTTTTTTCAGATGTTCATTTTGGAGCTTCCCATAAAGTGAACATTAGGACAATCTTGTCGGCTTGTTGGTCTATTTTTTCACTCACGTCAACATGCTGGGGTTCTGAAATGAGAAAGGTTCAGTATTTTTCCAACTTAGCCAGTGAGAAAGGTCCTCCGGAAGAAGTACCTTGGAAGAAAGAGTTTGTATTGTACTTAGTCAGGGCTTGGGAGTTGATATTTGTTTTTAAAGTGAGCATAGTACTGTTCTCTTTCATTCTTCCATTCTTTTTTTCTGGGTCACAGCTTAAAATCCAACCTTCCTCTATCTTTTGCATCTTTTTCCTGTGACCTTGCTCTCATTCCAGCAAGGGTTAAGGCTTGATGGGAACCTAGAGATTCCTGTTGCAAGCCAAAATGACTTTTTTTGCCTCTCTGGTGACTCTTGGCTGTGTCTCCCTGCATCCTCCGTCTCTCCTCCACCCAGATGGTCATTTCCCACTTGCCATGTCTATTCCTCCTGAATTGTCCTGTAGGCACTCCAGGAATTTTCCTGGGATGTGCATGCACAGGGGATCACAGCTGTCTTTCTCTTTTCCAGTATTTCCCTGACTTGCTGCCCTAGCCATTCCAAGGCACAAGGCAGCCTGAATTCCCAGATAAGGTGATATGTGGATGCTCTGTGCCCACCTCATATCCTTCTATATTTGGTACCACAGGATAAGCTGCAAATAGCTCCCCCTAGTAAATTACTCATCAGAAGACCCAATAAGAAATGTTACATTTTTTGCTTCTACACATCAGTCTAGCTTACTGAAGCCAAACAGGCTCCCTCAAATATTTTATCTTTTTCCTAATAGTTTGCCATGGTCCTTCAAAACTTAGTACATTCACTGTGATGTGGGCAATAACATGTATTTTTTGAGGGCAAAATCAAGAAATGGCATTCTGAAGGTTGGGTTGGTTTAATTTTCTTTATTTGCTACTCTCCAGGTAATATTAATCATAGTTCCTCAGCAACCATGAGATGCATTCATTAAAAACAAAAAATGAAAGGAAAGAAGGAAGGCAGGAAGCAGTATTTAGTTACACTCATGTATTTACTCACTCTTAGAGCTTTCTTAATAGTAATTAATTTTCATTAAATGATACAAATGTGGATAATTCTTTCAGTTAATGGGTTGTACATATAAGAGGAGAATAAAGACCCTCTCTGAAACTTTGATCAGTCTGGCTGCTTGGGTAGAAACTCAATGTATTGGATCTCAAAGCTTCTTGTTCTTGTTGAATACACATGACAGTTTGGCTAAAACTAAACAAAAAATATTGTGAACTGAAAATCCTCAGATTTCTTCAACTTTTAGTTACCCATCAGTCTCTGGGACTCTGACAATGCTGTGGGAAGCTAACACAAATGCAAAACATTAACAGGGTGACTCTGCAGACCAGTGTCATGGCTGTAATCTCTCCCTAGCACAGAGATCCTTGAATAAAAGGAGACAATCAACTTGAAGCCTGTGAGTACAACGTGGAGTCATGGAAGAGCTGATATGCCCCATGTTTCACACAAATGCCTACAGCTTTCCTTCTTAAAAACTAGGCTCCTATGAGTAAGCTGCTAAGATTTTGTGGGTTTTCTTCATCAAATCTTCAACTCATTAATTAATAAAGTTCATGCAAGCCCTCACTTTAAACTAAACTAACATAGTTGTACACTTTCTAATACAGTAATTAATGAATATAGCTGTCTAAAAATAAATTCCGTTAGGACTGAGATAATTTATCCAAGTGAAAGCTCTCCTTATAGGTTCAAAGAAGATATGTCAATAGTACAGAAAGTTGGGGTCATTACAGTGGGGAAGTTCTGTGATAGTGATGAAATACCAGTACCAAAAATCAGGTATTACCAAAATGTTAATTGTACTTGTCATTGTAATCAGGACAATGACCTTAATTAGGAACCAGCTTGCATGATTTAATTACAAAACTTTGTTAAGGATATGCTGCTGGGGATATGACTGTGTATCAACAAGACAAAGGCCTGACTCCTGTATACTGCAATTTGTTTGACAATTTTTTACTCGGTATGAGTGTACTTATATGATGCAAATGGTAAAGTCTGGTTAATGTAGAACTTGATACCAATGATACTTGATGACTGTAGTATTAACAGTCATTCAAAAAACAAAGCACAAAATAAAAACACTGAAAATCTTCATGCAGATTTAGGAAAAAAATCAAAACTTGGGCTGTATCAATGAGTTAGGAAGACTGGAAATAAAGCAAAATGAGAAAGGGTTAGGTAGGAAAGAAGGAAATTTATTCAGTTACATTATTGGTTTGGCAACTACAAGTAAAAAGTTGAGTCACACCTTTTCCTTCTAAGGAATGCTGAAAATAGCACAGGAGAGTAAGTATTGCACTGCTCATGTGAAAATGAAGCAGCTTCTTCAGAACTACAATTTCACCTCTGTCAGTTACTGGATGTATCAGGAGCCTAAATTAACCCAAGGAAACCTTGCATAGATGAGGAAAAAAAACAAAAACCACCAGATATTTGATTTTCCCTGCAAGTGGAAGATGACTAATGACCTCATGACGCCTATTTTACAGTTTAAGAGATGTCACTGTCATAGCTCAATTTCTGTTCACCTTTGCCAACAGGGTTTATCATCCGAAGAAGCTATCTGGAAAAAAAAGTGTGGTGAATATGGATGCTCTTTACACCTGCACAAAACACCTCAGTTGCTGAGAAATCCATATATACCATTTCAGCAAGAGCTAGTAAAACAATATCAAAGTCCAGGAGTCATAAGACCCAAGGCCAAAGACATCCTGAGTGATAGCTATTATTTCTTTGGTAGAGATGGCTTGTCTCATGACCTTGATACCTGTGTGTCATTTGAAACACTGACCTCCTTCAGGACTGTCAGTAAATGGATTTGCTCTTATCACAAGCTGAGACATTATAATTTCTGCACAATGTATAAGTAGTAATAGCATGGGCATGTCATCACCTTTAACCCTGGTGCCTCTATGGGGTTTTAGCCTGCTGTGAGAATCACTGTCCAAATGAGATTTGTGCAAAAATACTCCATTCTATCAAATGCTATGGGGAAAAAAAATGGATGTGTGTATTTTTCTAGCAATTTTTTCTGTAACCAGGGAAGGGCAAAGGCTTTTCACCTGCCATATAAGGTCACATCAGCAGGATTCTTTTCCAAAATAAGTTATGTCTTTCCAAAAAGAACAGTTCATTGCCAAGAAAACAAAAAATTCAGAGTTGATCCTATGAGAAAAAAAAAATTAAAAAAAAAAAGAGCTAAGCTCTTAGAATGTTGAGACTTAAGGTACAGGACCTTGTAGATGAAAATAAAATAACTGTTCATTGAGATCATACTTTGAGTTGCTGCATCCTGACAAGAGCTGCCACATTCACTAATGTACCTTTCTCCATGACAGCTGATTAAAATTTGGTTATCTTACTCTGTAGAGAGTGGTAAAAGTTAGTTGTTTGTTGCAACTTCCTAAGGGAAGAACTTCAAAACCTATGTCCCTTTGCAGAACTTGGTAATTGAGAACAAAAATGTATCAGGATCAGCAAACTATGCCACACCTTCTTGCTTCTGGAAATATATGAAATAGTTTTCTGACAGCTTAGCAACACACCAGCTGCAGAGCCAGGCTGGCCACACCAAATTCACAGAGCCAGGACTTAGGATTTTTCTGTAGGCAATGTGATCCATGTACTGTGGCCAGAAGTAAAACTTTGACCTTGAAGGCAGCCCTACATGAAATGGGAACAGGTAGACAGGCCAGGCCTCACAGAAAGCAATTCTTGATCCTTCTGACATCTGGATTTATTTTGCAAATGCCTGTACTGTCCATAAAGAGCTTTGAAAAACAAGAACAGAGGTTCACTAAAGAAAATTATAGCCACAGCAGATCCACTTGACAAGCCACACTATATCTTTGATGAGGTATTTACTTTGCCTTTGTAGACTCTCCTAGAGACAGTTCTTTTGGGAAGGAGACCACAGTGCTGTGAAGGATTTGAAAAGTCTAGCTAGTACATTTCCATACTCTGCAACTCTGCCAAGAACAGAGGGGCTTTTTAAGATATGTTGATTTTACAATACCTGTAATGAATCCATGCCCAGTTAGCCATTAAACCAAGCTATTTTCCATGCATTTAGTTTTGTTGAGTGAAAGACAGAGGAAAGCATACCTTGTGGAGCTTCTACAAATGCAAATCTGCAATTACTGTGTTTCAGTTTTCTTACTACTTTTTTGACACAAAGGAGTTACATAGAGTGTATGATAATGTCGTGTAATAAAAAGAGTAGAAATAAAATTTTTCCTTAGTTGTATTGAAAAGTATGTGATTAGCAGTAAGTGATGGAACATTGATATTCTAATTATCAAAGGACAAGTGAGAAAACTTTATGGCTTGATTTCCACTTAAGGAACTTATTTTAAGCATGGACTGTAAGAAAAAAGGCTAAGCTTTGCTTGAAATAAAGTGTAAGTGGAGGTTTTCTGTGGCTGCATGTATGTATAAATTTATTATGAAAATATTTTTCTGTGACCATATTCAATTGGGAAAGGAACCAGGCTTGTCTGCAAATAATTTATAGCAGGAGGTCACAGACTGCAAGGAAAGAAAATTACTTGACTATATGAGCAAAATTAAGTAGCCATAGGGTATGTCCTCTGGAAAAAAAAGAAAACCAAAACCTTAGTATAGGCTAGTTTGTTGATTTTATTTTCTCCTTCAAATTTTCCACATTACCTGAGATATTTTAAAGGAAAAGTTTTTGTGCACTTGAAATTTGTCTGTGCCAGTTCTGAATAACAAGACAGACATCTAAAATCTTCTACATTTATATTTTCAGAAAGAATTTTTTGTGAATAAAGTGCCAATTCTGTAATCATGAGCATAGCTGCATCATCATTACTACCAACAGCAGTCCTATTGAAATCTGTTCCACCATCAATGTTTGACATTTTTTGAGACAAGGTCACAGAGAATAAATTTTATTAGATCATTCAACGTTGCTAGAAAATTCTAACATGCTCTTTGATTATTTAAGACATCTTTCTAGTTTCAGAGGGGAGATCATGTATCATAGGTGCATTGCAGCTGTAACAACATTACGTCTTTAACCATATTTTGCTAAGTGACTGACAGTCTGAATCTTAATAACAAAAATGTGCCTCTGCATCACCACTACAGATTTAGTACCATGAACACTTTTTTTAAATTTACGCAGTATTTGTTTAAACAGCTTTGGAATTCACATCTGTGCCCTATTTTCACATTATCCCTTCATGTGCAGAGCTATAAATATGCATATATCACATATGCATATGTTCACTCAGTGAACCTGAGTTAGTAGATAACATAGATGAAAAACATCTACCATCACAACTGAGTAGGTAGAATGACAATCTGAGTAAGTGGGAAGGAGCAAAGATTAAGATTGTTTAAATTGACATTGTTATTGAATGAATGGCTCGTGAAATTCTACTCTGGGATCTAACTCATCTTAGAGAAGCCCCCTCCCATCTGCTTAGCAGCATCTGCCATCATGCTTTGAAATACAAAAATAAGTCTCATCCAGATGAAAGTACAACGAAATTCTTGATTATCCCAGATGGAATTTTGGTGGTTTTTTGGAAATCAGTATTAATAGCTCTGACCCTTATAATGGCTGTACTGGAATTTTTAAGAATTGGTGAAATTGCAACTCAGGGATGGAATTTATGTGTGTACATGTGGGGGAGGGGCAGGTAGTAAGAGCTGTGTAGCCCCATACTATAAATCAACCTATTGCAGAACCTGACAGGATCATGATGGGAAGTGGCTACTGTACAACCCAACTTCATCCAATTGCACCCGAATCTTGGTTTCCAACGTGAAAGACAAATGCTTCCCACCACATGGTACATCTTAGCACCCTTCAAGGGCATTTTGTTCATAGCTGACTCAAAGAAGATTACAATCTGTTGAATCATCATTCAGTCTTTCAAAAACAAGTAAGTAATCTGTGAAAAGCTTTCATATGACTAACTAATGTCTTGATTTTTCTACAAAGATGTCTGACATTGTAAAGTACAATACAGTTGTGGAATTATTTGATTAAATAAGAAATTGTGGGTTTGATATCACAATAACATTATTCATTAAGAACAGCTTTATTTTCTGAAGAGAGCAGTGGGGGGAAAAAAGTATCCGTCATATAGACAAAGACCCATTTACAAATAGTCAGAAGTAATGGTAAAAAAATACACATGTATGTGCACACAGAGCCTTCAAAGACAGTAAAATATATGTCAGTACTATGAGTTGTTTCTATATAAGGGACATTCCTTTGTTGGTATAAATCAGCGCAGCTTTGCTGAATTTGTGAACTGCACTGATTTAAGCTACACTGAATATCCAGCCTTCTGACAGTGTCTCTGGAGTTATTCCTGGCACTCGAATGTATCCATAAAGTTCAAATGAAGACACATTCTGTGCTCTTATGTCAAGAGCTACCTCTATATAGAACATAATGAATAAAGTGACATCTAATATAAATGAATACTTTCTAGGAATAATGTCCCCTTTACTCAGCTAGAGGTAAAAGTTGTTTTCTGAGAGTTTAGTTTTAACTGCTTGTCCTTATCTAAACTGAGAGTGAGTGACTTCCAATATACCAAGCTAAGAAGCATATTATATACCATAAAAATGTTTCCTGTATTTTCACACCATGTGATTAAACTTCTCCTACTCAATCAGTTATTTGTGTTCCAGACTTTTATCTACCTTAGCTCCATGATATTTTGAATTTTTTAATTTGTGGATTTAAAAAGAAAGCAAGGTAAAAAAAAAAAAAAATCTTAGTCCCAGATTCCACAGAAACCCTTAGAAATTTTTCACACACACATTGCTGTGTAACATCTATTAATTTGCTTTTCTTTTACTGTCTTTCTTCAATCATTTGGAATAGCCATTCAGGTGTTTCAGACTATTGATTAGAAATCCCGCTGCTGCTTTCTTTGTGTCCCAGTGCCACGTAGCTGAGTTCAAGTATAATCCTTGAAAAATATAGGGGAGATGTGAGCACTCAATTCATACTAAATGTTGTTTTTCAAGCAGATGTACCAGATGTTGCTTGGCTTAGCAAAGCTCTTTCAATAGCTGTGTGTTCTTCATCATCACATGCACCCTTTCAAAAATTAGAGGATCATCAATATCACTGGTATTTTAAATACGTGCTGTCTAATCTTTAACCATCAAATCAAAGCTTCCTTTGAACAAAAAACTGTGCTGTCAGTCTTTCACAAGGCAATATGCATTTGAATATTCTAACAACTGATGCTCCTATGTTTGAAAGAGGAAAATAAATGAGAAAGAGAGTCTGTGGAGTAAGATATCCAAATAATATATAACTGTATGAATGAAATGCAGTGAATCCAAAGCTGTATTCAATATACAATGAAGCAACAAGCAATCAATTCCCCATGTCTAAAAGATGCTGCTTAATTGAAGAATTAAACTCTACACAACTCCCAAATTTTAGCTGCTTTCTTCTCACCGGTTGTAACAGGTTAGCCATATATTCACATGCAACCATATTTCAAACTATCAACCTTAAAAAGTAATTTTTGGCACAAAGAGTTAGTTTCTAAGTATCACCACAGAAAACTAAGCATTCAAGGAATAAGAGGTAACGTCTTCTCTTGGAAGACATATACAAAGGCTGGCTAAATATTCATCTTGGCCCACAGGCCTTAAGCTAAAGTCCAAATTTAGACTTAGATCCATGGTTTTCAGGGATAACCACAGAGAAGAAGAAAAAAATAAACAACATTATTTTTTGCACAAGACCTAAATATAATCATGTGTTTTGATTTAATTTATGTTCAATTTTATTAACTGAAAAATAAAAACAAATAAAATTACCCAATGTTTTTTTTTCGTGAGCTTCCTATTTCCCAAGCAATTCTATTCCTATAATTTTATTGGTCATTGTAATAAAATGCAGGGTCCTTGACACCAAACTACTCTGTGATAGCGAACAAAGGAGTATTTCAGATAATCTTGTGCTATCATATTAGTCTGAAGTTAAGATGCTAATGAATGAGCAAAGTAGAACCTGTTACTGTTGGGGGAAATAAACAACTAGAATCATGCAGGATAGCACAGTAACATCTCCTACTGTAGTAGGCCTCTTACTAGCTGCTCTCTTGGGAAGACCTGTGATGAATCTCTCCAATTTGGTATCTGAACAGAATAGTCTGTGCACTTGCCTAATTAATCTACCTTTCTGCTCCTGAAGTTATAATCTCCTCCTAACTCATCACCCAGGTCATTGCACTGGTCTCCTAGAATAAAAATAAGATCCACAATAGACTGTGAATATTATGCCCACCTCTGCTTAATTTATTTACTTCTCCAAAGGGGAAAAAAGCCTATATTTGATTAATTTTGTGCCAAGTTTTCTTCTAAAATTAAATAAGCTTGTCCATCTATGTCAGTTTAGCCTGGGCTGAATGCCAGGTGCCCACCAATGTTGCTCTATCACTCCCCTCCTCACCTGGGCAGGGGAGAGAAAATATAAGGAAAGGGTTGTGGGTTGAAATAATGGCAGGAAGAGATCACTCACCAGGGACCATCATAGGCAAAATGAATTTGACTTGAGGAAAATTATTGAATCTATCACCAATCAAAATCAGAATGTGTTAGTGAGAAGTAAAACAAATCATGAACACCTTCCCCCCCAACCCTCCCCCATTCCTGATCTTAAGTTTTGGATTTGTGCTGAAAGCTGTGTTGATAATATGCTTTGTCACTTCTGAGCAGCACTTGCTCAGCCCTTGGTGCTCACCAAGGCCTTTGGGGAAGGGATGGGGGTGGTGGGTGTTGGGGTGGGAGAGAGGTGTTTGTCTTTCCAAGTCACCTTTAAGTGTGATGGACCCTGGCTTCCCTGGAGATGACTGAACACCCACCTGCCCATGGAAAGTGGTGAACTAATTCCATGTCCTGCTTTGCCTGTGCTTGTGGCTTTTGCTTTACCTGTGGAACTTTGCCTTAATACACAAGTTTTCATTCTTTTACCTTTCTGATTCTCTCCCCCATCCCACTGGGAGCAAGTGAGTGAGTGACTGTGTTGGGCTTAGGTGCTGACTGAGGTTAAACCATGACAGTAACAGAGGGTTGTCTGGTTAATTTAATACAGGAAATAAGCACAGAAATTTATGTGTTTCTGTGGTGAAAAACCTGGGTCATAAAGCTGATTAACAGTACAAAACTTTTTTTTTCCCCCCAGAAATTCTGTAATCACTGTGGTTTCAATATGTGCAAAAATACTTCCAGGTTTATTAAGTGGTAGCTCTTATCTGTACTTTAGGGAAAAAAATTATAATAGTGTGTCAGAGAAGTCTACAGTCCTTCCTAATAAAATCTTTAAAACAAAACAAAAAATACTTATAAAGTCTGATTTAAATCACCAACAGATCAATAAAACTCAGAGATGTAGTTTACCCTCTGGTCTTGCTGTTACCTGTTCCTGATTTTGTCACCTTTGACCACTCAGTGCAGCATGAACCTCATTTGGTGAGCTGAGTCATTGACTGAGACTAACCAATGGCCATTACACTCCATTAATAATTAGTGCATTTAAAATAGCAATCCATAAGTCCTAAGGGCATAAGATGTGAGAGTCAATAGGTTGTCTTCTAATGAAAGACAGAAGAGTCATTTCATCTTAGAATAATTTAAATACTGTTCTGTTCTTCTACACATCTTCTGCATATCTTTCACCATGACTGCATCTTCTGGGTGAACCCAATCAGACAGCTGCAGACAATATATGGTCAATTAACAAAAAAACTGTGAAGAAATAATGTTAAATGGGAAATACCTTTTAATTTGCCTTTATTTTTATTTTTTGTTGTTTTGGTTTTTGGGTTTTGGTTTTTTAATTGTGTGGCTGCAGGATTAAATGTCAACAAACTTGAAAACCATGCACCAACTTGTCTGAGACTGATGAAATGGCAGACACAAGGTCTGGCTTAACTACAGCTAGCTGAGGATTTAAAAAAAATAATTTTTTTTTTTTTTTTGGCAGAAAGTGCTGTTTTTAGGAAATCCATATAAGTTTTTTGATCTGTTTCAACCATTTATCTTAATTGTAGACAGAATAGAATTTTTGCTGATTTCTTGTAAGTTTGCCTAAAATATTTTTAAAGAACGTACATATTCAGATTAGAGTTTCCAGACCAATTTGCCATGCAGCCTGTTTATGAAGCTACAGAGGCTTTTTACAACAAAGTTAGTCCTTCTCTAAGAACAAATATTTAATTTTCATCCTTTCCAAGAGCTTTGATTGCATGACCTAATAATCTCAGCAGTATCAGAATTGGCCTGAAATACAGGAACTAGGAGTTGTTAATTCCTGTCCTTTTTAATCAGTCTTCTTATTGAATTATCATTTTGGTTTTGTTCAGAGCAGCCAAATAACAGTTGTTAGTCTTTCTCTCTTCATTTATTCCAGCCTCTTCAAAACAGAGTTAAGAATGGGTTTTCATTCAGCAAACTGCTTTTACAGATGCATTTGCAATACAAAATTTATACTTAAAAGCTGAGACTCTAGGCGCATGATACTCAGCAAATTTTAAAAATACTAGCATGGTACTGATTTGTAGATTAGTACTTGTGAGTGGCTCAAACACAATCTTTGTGGTTCAATAAAACCCTTAAATTCCCTATTTGCAGAGGAGAAATAATAGAAAATAAATATTAAAAGAAAATATTGCTTATAATTTTTATATATGTCTCTTGGAAGTTTGCTGTCCTATGCTATTTATTTAAAAAAAAGGAAAGGATGCTTGCATGTGTTTTTTAAAAATTAGGGAGCTGTGCTTTCATAATTAAGCACTTTCAAGTAGGTCAAAGACTATGTTCTTGAAAAGTTTTAAATGGCAACTTACCACTTCAAAATAAAAATATAATTTGGCCAAAACATGTTTTTGAACAATCAAATAAAGTACTGTTCCTTGGAAAAAGGTTTAAAACAAAAAGTAAATTAAACACAGAAATAGAGCTGATTGTCATTGTCAGCCTTGCTTGTCCTTTGGGATTTAGTTTGTATGAGATCGAGGATAAATGTCTTTGTGCATTTCAAACCTCCTCCCTTTAGCCTATGTTCACCCATGCTTGCAAGCTGCATTCACTCTCAGATGCATGTGCCAGCACGTGTGCACTAACACCATACTAAAATGTGAGAGTCTGTAGTTGTAGGCAGCCTCTTTCTCTTTTTTTCTCCATGAAATTCTTCCCCATTTCTGAATGAACAACTGACAAACACATTGTATACACCAATATATCTGACATACCCATTATCACCTCCCAGAAAATAATTTGTCTTTGGAATTGTTCTTCCCTCAACAGCTTTTACATATCTGAATATAGTTATTACCTCCAAAACAGTATTTATTTCAGTTTTTAATTTCTATTAAAAAAAAAAAAAACAACCAAAAAACCAAACAAAAACAACAACAACAAAACCAATCAAACAAAAAAAAAAAACCACAAGAAACCACCACAATATTAGTGGGAAATTTCCACCCAAATAGACTTCTTTTGTGATAAAAACGGTGGCCACTGAGAATTTAAAACACTTGGTTTGCATCCTGACCAGTGGAAATTCAATTAATGTATCTTTCCAAAACCTTGGAGACAAATTTCAAAGTAGCCTGAGCTTGAGTTCATATTTTTGCCATAACCCATTGTTTTCCTTATTTATGCTGCAGAAGTTTCACTTTTCTGCCCAATAATATCTGTAAGAAATTTAACTGAGGCTTAAGTTTAGAGGTTTATTGTAGAATCGGAGGATGTGAAGGGCATTATCTCATCACAGGGTAAATTTCTGTAATAAAGCATCATGTGGAGATCACTCTTTCTTTTCAAACTGAAACCCCATCTGACCAGATGGGGTAAGAGTGTTCTGGGAAGCAAGCTGGCTGGATTTAGTAGCAGAGTTTTAAATTAGATTTGGTTGTGGAAAAGGATGTGCTTCTCAGTGACAAAGAACCAGGAAACACCAAGAGTTTAGTAAGCCCTACAGATCATCCCCAAACCATTAGGGAGGGGTCCAGTTTTCCCCTGAGGCACCCATGCAGATTGTGAGGGTCTCTCTCCCAGCAAGTCCCAGCCCACTGGCCACTCTTGCGAGCAGTGGCTTACCGAGGGTAAGGAGAAACAGCAAGGAAAGTTCTGCAGCAGCAGTGAGTCCTCTGGGCAGGAGAGGTCACGACTGTCGCCCTCTAAGCCAGGCAAAGCGTGAACCACCCCGCACTAAGACACTGACAAAACCACATCACTTCTTCCCTCCACCCCCAGGACCATTCCAACTGTATGCCCAGGCACTGGCTACAACTTTTATCTCTTAATCAAGGTCCATTTGCCATCTGCACGACAAAAAATGGGAAGAAATTTACCTGAAGAAACCTAACTCTCAAAAATCACACAACTGGAACACTACAATTGAGGGCTACAGGCTTTTTGGAAGAGGTAGGCTGGGAAGGAGGGGCCGTGGTGTTGCTAAGGAAGGGATAGATTGTGAAGAGCCATCTCTGAGTAACAGCCTTGAACTGTTCAGAGTCTATGGGTAAAAATCGAGAACAGAACCAAAAAAAGACACATTGCAGTTGGGGTCTACAACATGGCACCTAACCAGGGGAGTCTGTTGACAAAGCTGCTTGCTTCAGCCACAGGAAGCATTGTGCTCACAAGCTTTTATCCTGATGGGGGATTTCAACCACCGGGGTGCCTGCTGGGAAAGCAATACAATTGTCTGTAAACAACCCAGGAGAGTCCTGGTGTGTGTAGAGGGAAACTTCCTGATCCAGGTGTTAGACAAACCAACCAGAGGAGAAGCATCACTGCACTCAGTTCTCACAAATGCAGATGAGCTCACTAAAGAGGTTAAGATTGGAGGCATCCTGGGCTGTAGTGACGATGCCCTGGTAGAGTTTGTGATCCGAAACAGAGTGTGCCTGGCATGGAGCAAAATCAGGACCCTCAACTTTAGAAGAGAAAACTTTCAGCTTTTTAAATCATTGGTGGATGAGATCCTTGGGAAACTGTCCTTAAGGACAGCATAGCAGACCAAAGCTGGCAACTGTTTCAGGAGTTTTCTGATGTTGCCAAGCACCTCTCCATCATATTTGAAAAGTTACTGTAGTAAGGTGAAGACCTGTATGACTGGAAAAAGGGAAACATTGCTTCTATTTTAGAAAAGGTAGAAAGGAAGACCCAGAGAGCTACAAAGTGGTAGAGCTTCAAATCCGTCCTTCAGAATATTTCCATGAAGATCAATGGAACGTCCATTGATCTTCATGGAAACAATGGTAAGGCCCATGCAAAATAAGGAGGTGATCCAAGACAGTCAGTGTTACTTTAGCGGGGAAAATCATGCCTGACCAATCTGGTGGCCTTCTAGGATGGAGTGACAGCAACAGTAAACAAGGGAAAACTGATCAGTGTCACCTACCTAGAATTCTGTAAGGCCTTCAACATGGTCATGCTTGACAGTTTTATGTCTAAAACAGAGTGATGGATTTGAAGGACGGACTATTTGGTAGATAAGGAATTGGTCAGATGAACGCAGTCAGAGAGTTTTTCTCAATAGCTCTATACCCATCAGTGGAGACTGATGACAAGTGTTTCTCCTCAGGGCTTTGACTTGGGAGCAGTGCTCCTTAATATCATCACTAATGGCATAGACAGAGGGATTGAGTACACCCAGAGCAAGTTTGAAAATGAAACAAAGATAAGTGATGCCGTTGACACAACACGAGGACAGGATACCATCCAGAGGGACCTGGAGAAAAAGGACCTGAACAGACTTGAGCTGTGGACCCATGAAAAATTCATGAGATAGATGTGTTAAATACCAAGTCCCATAATATCAAAAGAAAAGAAGGTACAAATAAGAAAAATGTGTGAATGCTTGTGGTGATTAGAAAAAAAAGGCATGAATGACTACCTGGATGCAGAATACGTTCATAAGTAGAAAAGACTTATTTTGAGTTCCTTTGGCCTATTTATTACTTTAGTTCTTAAATCTTTGCTCATGATTGTTCTAAAATAGTATTTGAAACAGTAGGCTTGGCTGGCATGTTTCCAAAACAGAGTCCTTACAATTAAAAGTTTTTTGGACCACGCTATGCAGCATTGTCGTAAAATGAACAGAAACTCATCTGTGGTCACTCAAAGTTACTGGATTTGTTTAAGTGTTTTGGTTTTGTTTCCATTAAAGAACAAGCTAAAAACATATTAATTATTACAATATACCTTTCCAGTATGCAATAAGAAAAAAAGTAAAGGATTCAAAGATAATTACCCTATAAGAGCAATGTTAAAATTATCCTGTCACATCCCCATCTTTTTGTCATTGCATTAGCTGACTTTATTAGGACCTTTACAAGAGCTGCTTTTAGAATCCAGTTAGCACTGAACATAGCTTCCAAAAGAGACATTTTGCAGTTGTCTTTGTGGGCAATAAATAATTAAAATAAAAATCCCCAAACAAAACCAAACCGGCAACAAAAAAAATTAGTTTTCTCAGGAGGAACACAAGGAATTCCTCAGATTTTTGTATTTCCCTCTCACACTGCTTTCCCCCTTTTGTCTTCAGTCATCTATCTGCTCTGTCCATACCTTTCCTTGTAGTATTCAAACACTCCTTATTCCCACATTACTTTATTTATGCAGTACCTTCCAATTACATATCTAGTTTTGTCAGTGTCTCCCTTGGACCCCCTTTATCTACCATGAAATTTCATAGCCTTTAGAGCTGTTGCCCTCCAACACACTATTCTTTTTAAATTAAGTTAAGATTTGATACCCCCTAAAATTATCACAGTCCAACAGGTCAGTCCTCAGTTCTGATAACAAGATTCTCTCTCCTCTCTAGGGGAATTGCAAGAAAAGGTAAGTATCACCTGCCCCGGAGGAGTAACCAAGCAAATTACCCTTATGGCCAAAGCTCCCTGACCCTTACAATCTTCTTCCATGCTACTTGCTGCTTGCTTATCTACTTCTGCTGACTCGGGCATCAAACTCCGCAATTCACAGTACCAGCCTGGGAGGATATTCGGTCTGCCTGTCACGTCTCCCTTGGTGGAACAGGGCTGTCATGTCTCTCGTTTGGGTGGTATTTATTGAGGTAGACCAGCCTGCTACAGCCCTAGCTATTAGACATTAGCCCCAAAGGTGGCTGGCTTAATTAGGCAGTCCAGCAAGGTGTAGGTTTCTCACCTCAGTGGCAATATCATGCACAGATTTAGAGGTGAATAACTGAATCATGTTGCATCAATTATCTCTGATACTTTCCTAGCAGGAATATTTATATATATATATGAATGCATGTATTCATGTAGGACATTCAGCAGCTCTGACACAGGTACATGATTGACTTGTTAAATGAGTCCTTTGTCAAACATCTGAACTAAATGTCTTTTACTTTGAATTCTAAAACCCCAATCAAATCTCTACAGTATTTTCCTAGTTTTTATAAATATACATTGAAAAGCTCTGCTTAAAAGAGTAAAAATATCTCTCCATGGAAGTACACTAATTATTATGGGAAATATTAGGAAAGGGTTTACCATCAGGTTTAAATGAGCAACTGATTGACACTAGAATATATTGAATTGTTCTGAAAGCATAATTAGAGAAGGCTCACTCTCATAATTATTAGTGTTATTTTTAAACCTACTAAATATAGATCAGAAGTCAAATGAAAATATCGTCAAAGGCTTGTGATGGTTCATCCAAGTCTGAAAGGTATTTGGGAATTCTTGGTCAGAACATCTTAAATATCATTGCCACAGGACTTTAGAATCATAGTATGGATGTAATGTTGCTGCAGGAAACACTAGAGTGACATATAGAATTTAATGTTTTGCTGGACTTCTCTTCAAAGATTAGAGAAGAAACTGTTTTAGATTCTGAGTCAATGTTATCACACCCACATTGATACAATACAAAACAGAGAATATTATTCCAATGGCCTACAGGTGAAGTACATTTCTGTAAGACAATGTTTTGCACATCTCCTGAAGTACATGTATTAGAAAGGTTACAGGGTCCTTCCTGCTTGCTAAGGATTTATATTTGAGATGTCCATGAACAGTTCAGGTTTACCCCAAAGGGAAATCTGATATTTTAGAAATATAAAATATATATACACTAGAAATGGCATAATTTCAAAGTGAAGCATAAGGAAACTAAGGCTCATTTTCTCAAGAGAAAAAGAAAAAAAAAAAAGATAAACCCTTCAAAACACAGGAAAAAAAAACCCTATAAAACAAATTAGCCTTGATATACTTTTTAATATTTTAATATTTCCAGTCCTTTGGAATAAAATGTAAGGATAAATGGCTGGTTTGCATAAAAAATATGTACTACGAAGATCTAAGACTGGTTTTACAGGTTCAGTACCTGACAAGACATGCAAGCTGGAAACATGAATACAGAGGCTAAGGAGATCTTTAGAAGATCTGTTAGGACGAGGCTGTCCATAGTGGCTAGATCACTGAGACAAAAACTGTCTGAGTTTCATTGCTTTCTCTAATTTGTGTGGTTCATGCATTAGACAGTGTGTTCCGGTCTTGGAACACATATCCCACTTGTGAGATGCATATCTTGGTCACATCCCTCATGAACAGCAAGAAGCATTCTGTTATTACTCTGTACATCTATTGTTTACCTGCAAAGATAACTTGGATGGAGAGAAAGGAGGGTAGGAACATAGCTGTGTTGGAGTTTTTTAAGGGTGAAGGAAGGGGAGAGGCACCCAGCAGAGTCACTTGGTTACCCTGAAAAGCTCAATATGCAAGATTACTGGAAAAAATACCATATTCACTAATACTTGTTCAACAACATGTAGTAAATCTGCTCTGGCAAGTATTCACAATCCCTTTTGTTTGCTTTCTGTGAATATTCAGCAGAATAATGTTTGATGAAAGAGATAGTGTTCCAAACTCTTTTGCAAATATGTATTTATGAGGGAAGTATTTGCATGGGGATCTTGAAAGCTGAGATTTTTCATGTAACAATAGATTTAACCCCAGTGTTTCCTAACCCTGCAGAAAATGGAAAGAAGCTGTTCCATCATTCTATTTTGCTGTACTTTCCTCTTTAGTTAGTACATCATATTAATAATCTTAAAAACAGTAATTTCCACAAGATTATTTACAATGGCAAAATCATCTCAAAAGACATAAGTTTCAGGAAGGGACAACTTATTAATGAGTCAGGATTGTGATCATTTATCTGTGTTAATATATTTAGAACTCACTTTATTTACCCAGATATAGGTATCTAGTAATGTGATGACCTGCATTGCTGTATTTTCAATGATTTTGTGAATAACTAATAAGAGATCTTTGACCTGAGATTTTGAATTTTATGGTGACATGACGTATGATATTCATAGCTAAAATTATTGACTTTTAATATTTGTTGACAGTGTGATACTGTTAACAATGGTTTTATAGAGGAAATTGAGACAGTGGCAGGGAATAAAACAGGATCTTATAAATCTAAAATTAAGTCTATTTTTCATAGGAAAAACATTTTAAATAAATTTAATATGGATTATTTTATTATGGTATTTTCATTACAGTATTACATGCAAAAAATGACATTAACATATCAAATTCAAAATTTAAGTAGATTATAAAAATATCTTTTCATAACTCCTAATCCAAAGGATTATGGATGACCAGCTATATGGATACTTATCTGTCCTCTAGGAACTGGAAAGGGATACAGTAACAGCTGTGAATGATGTATTAAATTTGATTTAGTAGGAATGTTCATTTGTTTTAGGAACACATTCATATGTGTATGTGCACAGAGTATAGAAAAAATCCCACATCTACAGTGTTCCTTGTACAGACCAAAATGATCCAAGTTATATCCCATTTTAATAAACTAAGGTATTAAAGCGGGTTAGCAAAATGTTGGGAATCAATGACTGGTAAAAACTCTTCAAGTATATCCCCCATTCTCAAACAACCTTTATCCATACCTCCTCAAGAATACCAGTTTCAGGAAATATGTACTCCAATAAACTAGAAGAGAAAGGACTTCTGTTTAAAATCTATGGCAAAGGAGAATGATATTGCATAGCCTTTATTTTCTCAGTGCATTATCTACACCTGTCTGTTAACTCCAATTGCTGCAAATTTCAAGTCTTCTGTACCAGTAATTTAAGGACTATATACATGACATTCAGGAATTCCACTGGGAAATAGTATGTGAAGTAATTTCATTGTTTAGAAATTCCAGAAAATCACAAGTAAAATATAATCTAACATTATTGACATTTTTATTCACTAGAGTCATCAGCTTTTTTTATTTTTGACAGAAACACAAAGAAATTGACAACACTGTCTGAAATTTGAGGAAATACATATAAAGAAAGGACAAAAAATCTGACACATAGAATTACCATTGATTAATACTCTTAGATCATTCAATTGTCACCCCTCAGCTCTTCCCAAATGGTCGAGGTTGGAAGGGACCTCTGGAGGTCACCCAGTCCAAGCCCTCTGCTCAAACAGGACCATCTAGATCAGGTTTCCCAGGACCAAATGGCTTTTCTTCTGTTCTTTCTCTCCAAGGATGGAGACTCCACAACCACCCTGAGCAACCTAAGGCAATGCCCTGTCACCCTCATGTTGATGAAGAGTTTTCTGATGTTCAGAGGAAAGATCCTTCTTTCATTTTGTGGCCACTGTCCCTGGTCCTGTCACTGGGCACTGCTGAAAAGAACCCAGCTCTGTCTTTGCCCTCTCTCTTCAGGTTTTCATATAAATTGTTAAGATCTCTTCTGAGTGTCCTCTTCTCAATGCTAAATAGGCTATTTCTGTACAAAACCAAAGAGGATTTTATTTAATGATTTCAGTCATAATCATTCTTAAAGATGCTTGCATAAATGTACTAGTCCAATTTTAATCAATAACTGGGACATTGTATAATAAAATTTGCATTGCTCATTTCAACATTGAGATTTTAAATAAACCTAAATTATGATGTTACCACTGAGAAGAATTCATTTTCTAAAGGTAATAAACCATAACTATGTATTTCACCTTCAAGTGGAAAACAAAAAAAAGAAAATAAAAAATTGAATGTCATTCTTATAACCAATCACTAAAATATTGAGAGGAGAAAAGGTGTGAATATTATGACACAGATTAAGGCAATATTTTTTTCAAAAAAGGTGGTCAGAATGGAGGAACAGGCATCCTGGGTTAAATTTTAAAATGGTCTCCTGAGGCAGAGAACAGAGAAATCAAGTAATATAGAAAGAGAAGAATTGATAGGTATTGAAAAGCTCTTTAAGGACTCTGAAATGGGCTGCTTTCAAAACAGAATAAAACCACAAAAGAACATCAGCAAAAACAAACAACAACAACAGCAACAACAAAGGAGTAAATGGAGAGAGAAAGACAGGAGTACAGAAGGCAAAAGTAACACTTTCCTAATTGAGGTTCCATCTTAGGACAGCCTATGAAAAGCAACAGTGAACCATACTCAACACTCCAATAAAAGCTCTTTTCAATGTAGTCATATGGATTAATAGGTAGGACACACAACTGGACTCAGACATACTGTCTCCATTCCTGTTTTTCAGACATTCAATGCATGTTTTGACCACGAGAATCGTGTAATTGCATCAGCAATATTTCAATTAGTACCAATACTTTTGCATAATTTGCTGTATATATTACTAATTTTGCAAATTAAGTTGAACTGTAAGTCCAAGCCAGGCTCTTCACAGCACTCAATGGCAGGAGAACAAGACACAGCACACACAAACTGGGAAAAAAACATGTTTTGACTTGATATGAAGAAAATGTTATGCACCACGAGGACTGTCAGGCACTGGAACGTGTTGACAAGAGAAGCTGTCTGTGTCCAGCCATTGATGTTTTCAAGGCCAAGCAGGATAAAGCTCTGAGCAACCTGTTCTGTTGTCATATCTGACTCCACTTTCAGTAGGTAATGAGACCAAAGACCTCCCAAACTTATTTCTAACCTGAGTTATGCTCTAATCCTATGGTTCTACCTAAAATAGAGGTGCAATTTTACATCTGAGCAGTTTGAACTGACACACACTTTCTCTCAATAAGGTTTATAAAGTTGGACTTGCTGCCATACCAATGCTGTAAGATTGGATTTGGTAATTTTTCCCTGTATGAAAGTCAGGCTTATGCTTCTTTTAATGTCATGCCTAGGCAAACCCTTTATACCTCCATTTTGTGCCCATAATACAGAGTATTTTATAAGGGTATTGTGAAGATACAGCCTTTATTATACATGAGAAGTTAAATTTATGTAGTTATGAAAAGCTCATAATCATAAATTAAATTAAACAAATCACATTTAAATTTTACCAAGTAATTATATGCCTTATCTGAGAAAAAGCAGGAAACCCCATTTAGTTTAGCAGGATAAGCCTAGTCAGAAAAATGGGAAGCAAAACATGACTTCACTTTGATTTTGGAAGGAAGTCAGTAGCTTGAAAGAAAATCATTACTATCCTAGCTAGCATAACACATCAGAGAAGAATCTGATAATTTAAATGAGCTCAAAAAAAGCCCACAGCAGAGAATAGCTTTGAGCTGAGCTGCATTTCTCTTTTACTTGTAGAGGCACCTTTTTATGGTCTTTGGCATACAATACTGGGGAAAGTTCAGGCAGGATGAAAAGGATGTTCTTGGGATCTCCTGCTCCTCCTCTGAAGTGAGTTTCATTCAAAATGGTTTAGCTTTTATCAGACATTTCTCTCAGAAATGCAATCATGAGGAAGTGAGAGGAGTCCATCTGACAGTCCAAACCAACTGGCATCCCGTGAGGGAAGTTGCAGCTGCAAGCCCTCTGAAAGCAATATTATCAGGCTCAGATAATGTGCTCCATTCCCACGGGTGGGGTTTGCACTGTACGTGACATACACATGTGAGAGTTTTCCATGCTGCTGTCTTGGGGCCAGCCTGCAAAGAGTCTGTTTAGCCAGGCTAATAGCAAATAATGAGTATTCATCCGTGTGCAAAACATTCCAAACTGCCCAGCTTTTAATATTCTTCCACATTTCTCTTCCTCTAAGGAATAGACATCTGAAGACCATCTCTTTAAATTTAGTCATTCAGAAGCTAGGCTTGTTAGGAAAGAATGACCTGCCCTCTGAAAGTGCTTTTATTTCTGTGATAATAGATAGAGCCTTGATGTCTACCTTACAGCTGGGAAAAAGGAAGTAAACTGAATCTCACAGAAAATACCTGCCCATAATAGTCTAGAAATATTGTGGCAAACCTGGGAACCAAGTGTAGATCGTATAGGTTCTTATCCAGTACTTCAATCACAGGACTATGTTTTGTTGACTGAATGTAATTCAGAAAAAAAAAAACCAGCCTGTTCCTATTATCATTATCCTGTCTTTTGGAAAGGATAAGTCAAAAATGGGAGTTGGCTAGTTGGTGCCTGGTGACTTCTCAGATCATTATTCTTAGAGAAGTAAAATTATAATATATATTTTTAAAAGTCTTTAAGATAATAAGATCTATCTAAAATGTGTATGGGAAAGAAGCAATACAGATCACTGTCTCAGGCTCTGCACAGAACGTATTGATCCATAGAGTCCTCTTTCATAATAGCTACCTTATTTATAACTTGAGATTTCTTTCTGCTGCAGTGGTTTTTATAATAAGTTCCCCTAGGGATTATTGAAATATGGGAAAAGTCTAACTGTGTCTTGTCCAGCTGTTCAAAAATATTAACAATGCCAGTGCTCAATTTAGTTAATATATCAGGTAAGGATGAAGTGCATGTCCAGAAATTGTTTGTATGTAAAAAGTTTGTGCTCCTGATACAACACCAGTTTAGGAGGAAAGACAGAGACATACAAAGGTGCCATCCTGTGGCATTTGAATCAACTCTCTTCACCAAGGTCTATTCACAGTTATTTATTTATTTTTACATTTTATTTTCCCTGCTCATTGTGGAGTTTTTTGTGTTAAGCTCTATAGCTGCAGGGGATATGCAGACACCAACCCGATCACGAAATTCTGTAGCTGAGAACCTTTATATTTGACATATAAGTATAGATATTGCACTAAGGGAATTCATTTATCCTGCTCAGATATTCTGTGCAATCTTCAGCAGCTAATGCCTTACCAGTTACTGCAAAACCAATGAAACTGTAAGTAAAATAAATTTTATTTTGGCACGTAGACTGCCACCCACAGGAAAAATTAATTAATCTTCAGAGTGAAGTTGCAATATGCTGGTGAAATTAAAGCCAGGAGGAGACCAAATGAGTACTGCTTCAGTCCTAGTTGAAGCACCTGCTCCAAGAGAAATATGAAGAATTTGAGGGAAAGACAAGAAGGGAAGGTTAACTTAGGTAGCCACTGGAGAAAGGACAGCCTATGTATTCCATGAAACAGATCCATTTTCTGTCACGTGTTAATAATACAGTCTCCAAACACATCAAGTCCAAGCAGTGCAGTTCAGATCAGGGCCACAGGAAGCAGTGAGTGGTTTCAGTCTCTGCAAAGCCAGAGAACAGGGAACCAGCCTATCATGAAACCTTTATATTCAGGACTCTTGGGCTTCCCTGCATTATTCTAGGTTCTCTGATCTATTTACTACAAATAATTTACAAGGTGTGGGAAATTCCCCAGCATCCTGTCCATGCAGTAAAAGTGAAAGAAGTATTTCACTGAACTTCTCCACTACGGTCTTATCATTCATGATTTCCCCTTTTAAAACTCTTGTCATCAAACAATCCAACCCATTCCATAGATGGCTAATTTTGATGTATTTTAATAACTTTTCATTATCAGTTTGAGCATCCTTTGCAAGATGCTCTTCAAATTATTTTTTAGCTCTTTTAATTTCCTGCTTCTATTTGACCTGCTATGTATTATGGATTTTTCTGTTCTCCTTAGCTGAAAAAGCTTTCCAATTTTTAAATGCCAGCATCTTCTGTATGAAATTCTCTTTAACTTTTTTATTGATCAATGCAGGGGTTTTAGCTGGACAGTTCTTATTTTTTTCTTCCTTTTTGTTTTGTTTTGTTTGTNTTTCAGATTTTTGTTTTTCTCTTTTTTCTTAAATTTTTCATTTCTATGTATTTCTCTTTCTTACAACTGCATATCTGTATGCTACATTTTTTTCACCTATTCTTTCCCACTACAGTGGAAAATCTACTTGAGCTGTATCTGATATAATAGGCTGACCTTCCTGGTAAAAGCACTTGGACTAGACCTATTGCAAGGTTGAGACCAAAAGAGAGAAGAGGAGAGGCAAGGAGAGAGGATGGAAGAGGAGGGCTTTCATGGATAGATCTTGTGAATGGGCTTATCTTCACAAATTTTGTGCTGTTTAGCCAACAAACTCAATGACATAACAGTTACAGAAAGGTTTAACTGAATAAGAATTATGGGGCATAAAGCCCCATAAGACATTATATTTCCATTTGCAACTAATAATTATTTTTCACTTACATTAGCTTATATATCCAGTCAAGGGAAACAAAAGTACTATCTGACTTAGACAAGGTGTGCCATGTGTGGTATGTGATCAGCCTTTAATAGTCAATTCAAGCAGTTTAGATGCTTCAAAATTTTCACACTAACATGTGAATGATTATGAACAACTAGGAGATGTATAAAGACAGAATTTAATTCAGAATGGAGATTATTTCTAATTAAATATAGTGTTAGTGCATTCTTGACTCCATGGTAGCATATCCAGTAGTCTTTGTCAAAACATATCATACTCTTCCTATTGCTTTCTTTTTATAGTGAAAAAATAGAAATAGCCTGATACATAACAAGATTTAGGATATAGTATTTCCCTAATATATCAGTTTCTGATATATATGTAGGTGATTTGTAATCATATGGGATGTTCAATTGTAAGTATTAGAATAATATTTTTGCTCATATTTAATCTTTAGTTTACCACACAAAAGAGAAGTATAACACAGACAGAGAGAAAATAATCTTAAAAAACCACAAACAAACTCCTTTATTAAAGAAAGATTACATCAAAGGCAAAAATTAATTAAATATATAATTAAATTAAAATCTTCTTCTTTGAAGGAAGAGGCAAAAGGAAAAAAGTCTGAGAGAAAATGACTTTTATTATATGACAGATTTCAGTAGATGTGTTGCCCACCTGGCATTAGATTTCATATTGTTTTGTTGCAACTATTACAGAGAGTTAGGATAAATATGCAAATTTAACAGCTTAAAGACAGATATAGTTCTATTCCTCATAAAAGTAAAGTCTAGTTTCTGTTACTATTCTTTGTTTTGATGGAAAATATCAGAAAGAAAATTCTTTACATTTTCATGAAATCATTACCTAAAACAAAAAAAGGCTTACAATATTAAACTCCTGCCCATATATTTGGTGTACCTTACATCTGTTTAAAAAACCCTGCTTTTGTAAGGTAAGGGAATCCTATCCTTTCTCGGGTCAATCATTACAAGGCTTAGGAGATGTGGTATAACCTCAGTCTAAACAAAAGGAAAGGGCTACAGGGCCACATGTTTGTAGCTTCCTCGCTGGCAAAAAAAAGGGGTTGTGGATTGGATAAGGTTCTGGTTGATGCTGAAGAGCAGCAACAGGCAATACTGTAGTTTTTCTCTTTTTACTGACAAACTTCAGATCTGACTTTCTCAGAGAACTCCCAGCAGTGTCAGCTTGACCAGCCAAATTGGTGTCGGCTTTGGTGTTTCTAAAGGGCAGTGGAGGCTTTCAGGTGACTTGCAGAAACCTGTGTAATTGATAGTGGCCATTGATAGTGGCTTATCAGCTGTCACAGTGATAAATAATACAGCATGACTTTAGGGAAATGTCACCTGACTCCTACTGTTGGACTTTGCCAAAGAGTAGAAGCATGCAGATGCTAAGTTAGGGTGATTTGCCACGTCTCAAATAAAGAGAAATCACTTCTCAAAATATGCTAACTCAAAAGNACCACAAACAAACTCCTTTATTAAAGAAAGATTACATCAAAGGCAAAAATTAATTAAATATATAATTAAATTAAAATCTTCTTCTTTGAAGGAAGAGGCAAAAGGAAAAAAGTCTGAGAGAAAATGACTTTTATTATATGACAGATTTCAGTAGATGTGTTGCCCACCTGGCATTAGATTTCATATTGTTTTGTTGCAACTATTACAGAGAGTTAGGATAAATATGCAAATTTAACAGCTTAAAGACAGATATAGTTCTATTCCTCATAAAAGTAAAGTCTAGTTTCTGTTACTATTCTTTGTTTTGATGGAAAATATCAGAAAGAAAATTCTTTACATTTTCATGTAATCATTACCTAAAACAAAAAAAGGCTTACAATATTAAACTCCTGCCCATATATTTGGTGTACCTTACATCTGTTTAAAAAACCCTGCTTTTGTAAGGTAAGGGAATCCTATCCTTTCTCGGGTCAATCATTACAAGGCTTAGGAGATGTGGTATAACCTCAGTCTAAACAAAAGGAAAGGGCTACAGGGCCACATGTTTGTAGCTTCCTCGCTGGCAAAAAAAAGGGGTTGTGGATTGGATAAGGTTCTGGTTGATGCTGAAGAGCAGCAACAGGCAATACTGCAGTTTTTCTCTTTTTACTGACAAACTTCAGATCTGACTTTCTCAGAGAACTCCCAGCAGTGTCAGCTTGACCAGCCAAATTGGTGTCGGCTTTGGTGTTTCTAAAGGGCAGTGGAGGCTTTCAGGTGACTTGCAGAAACCTGTGTAATTGATAGTGGCCATTGATAGTGGCTTATCAGCTGTCACAGTGATAAATAATACAGCATGACTTTAGGGAAATGTCACCTGACTCCTACTGTTGGACTTTGCCAAAGAGTAGAAGCATGCAGATGCTAAGTTAGGGTGATTTGCCACGTCTCAAATAAAGAGAAATCACTTCTCAAAATATGCTAACTCAAAAGTTGGACTCATATGAGATTACTGGGAGTCTATGACGTGAACTCATTGTCCCATCTTGTGCTAGGATATGAGCCAATTCTGAACCAGAAACCAAATGACTGTTCTAAGGTGGCATAGTACACAATTCCTGAAAGGTGATGGTTATCAGTCTGGTAGATTTACCTATTGTTTCCCAAGAGCTTCCAGAGTGCTCAGTTAAAACTTTGTGAGACTGAACTGACATCCATCTGCATCTTCCAAACAGATTTAACTTATGTAGCTTTGTTAATGCTATAGAAGTTGTTGGCAGAGTAAGGAATTGAATCCTGATTACCGAAAGCAGCAGGCATGTTAGTGCTGGATTATCAGTCCTCCCACTATTGATATTCATGAATGCCACCACTGCTCACACTGTGATTTGCTTTGCAAACTGATAGTTCCCTTGGTAAAATGGAAATCATGCAGGAGCTCATCAGTGTAAGAACAGGTGGTAGAAGCCTGCTTTTAAAATAAGATCAAATGTTGTAATTTAGAGATAGAAGACTTACTGTTCCTGAGTTTAGCTCAGAATAAAGCCAAACTGACAGCTAAAAATGTCCAGCATGGCTGGATTTTTTTTCCTGTTATGTTTTGTCACCTTTTTTATTTGGTTCTTTTGCTACCATTGCTGTTGCTTTATTCCTTGGCAAATTTGAATCCAACAACACTTTCCTTTATGGTACAAAAGCTATATTGTCACGTATCCCCTCTTCTTCAGCCTGACAATATCAGTACCAAATCCCTAATAAGAATGTTAATAGCTTAACGCTCTATAAAAAAGTGGGTATTGATAATATTCTCACATATCCTGTTGCCTAAAGCTTTTAATGCTCTAGTCTGTGTTTCCAAAATTTCTCCATAAATTTTACATATACTGAGGGATAATTCATTCATATTTATGCCAATTACCTTCCCTCAGAGAAAAGAGGTACACTGGTCTATTTTCTCCGGACTTTATATTAATTTAGAAGATTGGCAACTTGTATCTATTGGAAATGTGTCTTAATAGAAAAATTCTAGGTTGGTAGTCTGAAAATCGGTGTTCTTCTGCATATCCTTGCAGCAGACTTGGCATGTGCAGTAACCACAGAAGTGTCTTTACATGGTTTTTGCATAACCTTCAGAGATCATTCCAGATGGGAGGGATGAGTTAGAAACTTCTGCAACATTCCCAAAGCTCATTCACTCAGTTTGAGACCAAGCAGCATGTCAGTTACTTGTGCTGTTATCCTTTACCAAGGACAGAAATCAGTCCAGTAATTTAGCAGACCTTCAAAGGTCTGACTGACTTTCAGATACTACTGATCTGGTCAAAATGCTGAACAGTAACAGACTGCACATCTTATTACCAGTCTCGTGCAGTAGCTTGGGAAAAATTTAATGTGCAGTTAAGAAGAAAAAGCATATTTTCAAGTATCAATGGGACTGTCAATCTTATTTTCATAATATTACTATTAATATTACTATTCAAAAATAAAATCTGAACTAAGGAAAAAAAGGCTGTCTGTTAGCATTCATTTTGGCAAAATATCTCCCAGTTTTTATTTTTGTGTTTAGTTAATTTAGTTTAATGACTAAATTACAAAGTCTTGAGTAAAGAGGAAAAATAATGGTGCCTACAATAGACTACAATAAGGCATACCCAGTATAGTCTTTCAGGAAAATTTGTGTCTTTCATAGACTCTCTTAAAGATGGAATCAATTTTTCTTTTTTTCTGCCTCTTTGCCAATTAGCCATTTTTGCACAACTCCCTTAAGTAATACCAAGCTATTTGGTATTGAGGTTTACTTCAGTCAGCAGCTCTGACTTACTGATTGAGTCAGCTTTCTTTTTTTGTTTTTGGAGTGTTGAGCTCCTGTGCTTCAATTATTCCTTCATCATTTTACTTCCTGTCTTCTCCTCTGCCATACTTTTGATAAAGAAGAGAGTCTTGTGGGGCTAGAAAGCCACTGAATCACCCTGCACTGTAACGATGGATCTGGATACCTGCCACCAGGGCAAAATGTTACTAGATTAAAATTGAGACAGCTATATTTAAGAGAGAGAGTAGTTTTAATTAAGAGACTCTACTCACGCTGAAAGGTTTTATTTATGTTTACAACTTTTTGGCATTCCTGCTGAAGGAGAGACAATTGTGAACCTGAAGAGATACAATAAATCTGTTCCTCTCCCCTTTGTTCTTTCTTCATAAGCATGTGACAGAAAAAACGGCTGCCCTAGTTGTAGAAGACCAAAGAGAAAAAAGTGACTGAAATAGATAGGTTAGTCTGGTGGGTGGAGCATTAGCTAAGTTCAGCATGCTCTATGAATTCAATATAATAATTGTGTCTCTATTCTATACAGAGGATAAAGACACTGAATAAAATCAGCCTGTACAATAATAGGGATCAAAAAAAAGTGGATTGAGCAAAAACCAGACTTTATAATAATTGTGCCCTGGTCAGTATTTAAGGTATTTTAATGTTCCTCTTGCCTAAGTTTTTACTTCAAGTCTCAATAAAATGTTTTTTAAAAAGGTGAACTACAGTGAGTGTTGGCAAAACCACTTTGTTAGAAATCAGACTCTTTTGCCTTGAAACAGTTTGGGAAAGTAAAATGCCACTACAGTAAACACTTTGTTTCAGATGTTTTTCTTGATTTGGGAAAAAAATCCACAAGGTCTAGAAAGTATAGAACTACAGCAAAGAGCTGAGCTTTACAGTTTAAATAAATCATATGAAGATGAAATATTCTCTTTTCTGTAATTTTTTAAAAATATGTGTGACAAAACAGAGATTGACTGCAATAGTGAAGTTTTTGTGAAGATTTCTCACATCTTATGAATTGGAGAACTTCCAAAGCTGGCTTATTTTACATAAAACATTAATTATTTGATTTTTCTTCCAAATCTGTCCACAGTTTTCACCTGTTCAACAGCTGGTACATTTTATCTTGGCCCAGAACTCCAAAGTTTCAGCATCTTGTATGACCAAAAGTTTTGTTGTCATAAAAATTCACCATGTTTGGTAAATGTCTGTTTCCTTTTACGATAGATGATTTTGGCAGTACCATCAGCTGCCTCAGAACTAGCCAGGTATTGTCTGGTAAGTTTTTGTCAAGACCACTCCTACTAATTGGTGTTCTTCTTGAAAGTCTTATCTCCTGTTTCAGTCTTCTCAGTTCCAAATCAACTGATTTATGATACTTCACTTCCTTCTATTTTCAACATCTATTTTTTCTCATGTAGATTTGCTACAGGCCAGTCCTAAATATTTAGGACTTGGTAGACCTACTAGACTCAAATATTAAGCCAGCTTGAGATTGGGTTTAAAATCAGGTCCATTAAGTGCAACACATTCTCTCTTTTCTTTTGCCTTCTGGTTCTGAGCTTTCAAAGGTTCTTTTGCAAATGTATACTTTTAATAAGAATTGGCTATTACTCAGACTTGAAAAGATGACATTATCATGCTATTAAATATACCTGTAAAAGACAACCTATATTGAGAAAATGGACAATTAATTTGTAATGCCTGCTAAATTTTTGATCTATGTGGGTAAATGAAAACTGAGTATAAGCACAGTTGCATGGATAAAGCTCTTCTTTATGTTCTTATGCTGGAAAGGATTGCAATTTCTTTTAAACTGGAAGTAAAGACTAGGACTGCCAATGAAATTTTCTCAAATATACACCAAATGCTAACTTTAAAAAAATATTTATACAATAGCAAGCTTCTATTTAGGTTTAAAAATCCACTGTCAATTATACTTCTGTATTTACAATCTGTCTAACAAATGTTCAAATCATCAAAAGTTTCTTTCTTCTTCATCTATTGTGTTGGTTTTGCACCGCCTGGTTTTTGGTAGCAAGAGGGCCAAAAAGGTGGCTCCTGTGGGAAGCTGCTGGAAGCTTCCACCATGTCCAGCAGAGCCAATCCTTGATGGCTCTGAAGATGGACATGCTTCTGGCCAAAACTGGGCCAATGGGAGAGGCTGGCAACACCTCTATGATGATGTATTTAAGAAGAAAATCAAAACAAAGTCATGGGGTATTTGCTTCTAGTCAGAGAAGAGGAGGAGGTGAGAATATGTCAGGGAAAACAACATGGAGACAAAAAGGTCAGTGGAGAAGGAGGGGAGGAGGTGCTCCAGGTGTCAGAGCTGAGATTCCTCTGCAGGCCATGGTGATTGATGACCATGGTAAAACATCTGTGCCCCTGCAGTCCATGGGGATCCATGGGGGATGCAGAGATCCACCTGCAGCCCGTGGGGAGGTGCCCATGCTGGAGCAGGTGGATGCATGGAGGAGTCTGTGATCCAGTGGAAGGCCCAGTGGAGAGAGAGGGCCCATGCTCCCAGGCTGGAGCAGCCTGTCCTTGGAGGACTGCACCCCATGGAAACACAGACCCACATTACAGCAGTTTTGGGAGGACTGTCAGCCTGTGGGGGGAATTCACACTGCAGCAAGTGCGGTTTGGCTGCTGCTTGTGAGAATCGACCCACACTGGAGAAGTTCACAGAGAACTGCTTCCCATGGGAGGGAACCCACGACCTCACAGGGGAAGGACTCCTCTCCCAGAGCCCCAGAAGAAAACCTTAGTAATGAACAGATCAAAACCCCCATGCCCTGTCTCCCTGCACTGTTGGTGGGAAGGAGGGAGGGGCTGGAGGGGGCAAAGGTGTTTTAAGGGCGTGTTTACTTTTCATTATCCTCCTCTGATTCTGTTAGTAAAAAAATTCATTTTGAAATTTAAATTGACCCTGCTTTGCCCTTTAAATATTTCTCCCAGTCCTTATCTCACACATGAAGCCGTCATTAATTTCTTTTTCCCTCCTCTGCCCAGCTGTGGCAGGGGAGGATGAGTGAGCGACCCTTGTGGGTGCCTGGCATTGGGCCAGTGTCAAGCCACAACATCCACCCACTAAGAAAGCATCTAATACTTGAGTGTAACCATAGAATATTGTCAGAACTTGGCCATTAATTCCTGCCAAGAATTTTATTTTAGGCAGAAAATACTTAGTCCTACATATCTTTCTTTGCTGTTGGTCTTGTTCCCATGTCAAATGAGCTTATTCAAATATCAGCTTTGTTTTGCATTTTTACCAAAGTGAAACCTGTATTTTATGATCTGTTTATAAAAGATTCTGTGAAAAGGTAATGGTTAAAGCTGTGAGACTCGTGCTTTGTTGTCTCTATCCCTACCTCCACCTCCCTGACTCTATTTATTTTGAAATAAATGCTTGCATTCCACTTGTGTGACAGAACAGTTCTGAGTTACTAGCTTTACATTGCATGTGCACCTTACACTGTGATGTCCATGAATTTCTCATTTTTCCCAGTCTGGCTGACAAGGAAATCTGCAAACCTCTTACAGGAGCCCAAATCAAGAAAACAGACTTCCTAAAAAGCTGCTCAAAGCCCCAAGCCTGTCAGTGTTTATCAGGCATTTGGACAGTGCCCTCAATAACATGCTTTAACTTGGTCAGCTCTAAATTAGTCAGGCATTAGGATTGGATTGTCCCTTCCAAATGTAGATCCCTTCCAAATGAAACCCTAGTCTCAGAATGTGACCCTCTTCCAGAGACAAAAATGGGCCTGGTTTCCTTGTTCCCTGCAGGATTCAGCACCTGTCTTTTTCTCTCTCTTTTATAAGTCTCCTCCATGTGTACTGGAAGTGCGTTCAAACTGCACATTCCTTTATAACACTGACTGCAGCATTTTTAATGTATGGAGATAAAGTTTTACTGTATTCAAATATAATTTTGCTCATGTTGTGAGAGACTTCAGGTTCTACAACACACAGACTCCTTCTGCTACTCCTTTGCTTCACTTTTCTCTTTCCAAACAGTCCTTGAAAATAAATTTTTATAGCGTATTTTATTCCTTAGTTTTATCTTCTTTTCTTTAATTCTAATTCAATGTAATTATAACAGATTTTTTTTTAAATTACTATTTTCTCCTGGTATAAATGAAGACAATGTCATTGATCTGTTGAAAACACCAGTAATGTGAAAAATGAGTGCTTAATTCTTTACTTCCAAGTATCATTTCTGGGGATTTTTCATATGAAAGGCAGTCTACACAAAGGAGGATTGTGGAACAGGTAAAATACATGACAATAGTCATATTTCAAAGCACCGCAGTTCGCTAGGCAATACTGAAGCCTCTGTAGAGATATGAATTTCTTGCTTAGAGTAGCTAACCTGTGTTATGTATTTGATCCATCCTTGAGGGAGACCCACCAGGAGTCAATGCCTCCCACTGTCAGGCAATAGGAGGACACCTGGTGGATGAAAGGGAGTGGAGATGGGTCCCTATTCAGGGAGGTAATAAAAATTCCTCCCGACCCCCATCACCTACCCAGGTGCCACTTCAGAACAGGTATGAGGCCCTGGATCTAGAAGTCAGCTAGATGACATAGAAGAAAATGATCTGCCCAGCGAGCCTCCCAATTACGCTTCATCTGTCAGATGGATCACCACCTCTAAGATCAAGAAGAAAAGCAGGTGGTTGTAGCGGGTGATTCCTTTCTGAGGGGAGCAGAGGGTCCCACATGTCGACCACACCCACCCCCTAGAGAGGTCTGCTGCCTCCCTGGGGCCCAGATATGAGATATCACTGAGAGACTCCCTGGGCTGATTCAGCCTTCCTCTGATTATTACCCACTGCTGATACTCCAGGCTGGCAGCGATGAGATTGAAAAGAGAAGCGTCAGGGCAATTAAGAGGTACTTTAAGGCACTGGGTCAAGAGGTTGATAGGGCAGGAGCACAGGTAATGTTCTGCTCAGTCCCTTTGGTGGCAGAGAAAAATGATGAAAGGAATAGGAGAGCCCACATTATCAACAAGTGGCTCAAGGGTTGGTGTCATCAGCAGAATTTTGGGTTCTTTGATCACAGGGCAACTTTTATGGCACCTGGCTTGCTGGAACTGGATGGGCTCCATCTCTCTATTAAGTGCAAAAGGATTTTAGCTTATGAACTGGCGGATTTTATTGAAAGGGCTTTCAATTAGGTTTGAAGAGGGAAGGGGATGCAACTGGGCTGTCTGGAAGCAGGCCCAAGGGTGGTAAGCCTGAGTTAGGGGTAAAATCAGTAGCCCAGCCAAAGTGCACATATATTAATGCATGCAGCATGGGCAACAAACAAGAAGAGGCCATGGTGCAACAGCAGAGCTATGATATAGTTGCCACCACGGAAACATGGTGGGATGACTCACATAGCTGGAGCACTGCACTGCATGGCTACAAGCTCTTCAGAAGAGACAGGAAAGGGAGAAGAGATGAAGGGGTGGCCATTTATATTAGGGAGGCTTTTGATGCCATGGGTATTGAAATTAATGAAGATGGAGTTGAATGCCTATGGGTAAGACTTGAGGGAAAGGCCAACAAGGCTGACATCCTACTGGGATTCTGTTATCGTCCACCCAGCCAGGAAGAAGAGGTGGACAAATTATTCTATAAGCAGCTGGAGAATGTTACCTTTCACCAGCCCTTGTTCTTGTAGGTGACTTTAACCTACCAGACATCTGCTGGGAACTTATTACAGTAGAAACGAGGCCGTCAAGGAAGTTCTTAGAGTGTGTGGAGGACAACTTTTTGTCATCGCTGGTGGGTGAGCCCACCAGGAGAGGGACTACATTAGACGTGTTATTTGCAAATAGAGATGGGCTGGTGGGAGATGTGGTGCTTGGAGGCCACTTGGGGCATAATGCTGATGAAATTCTAAAGTTTTCAATATTTGGTGAAATAAGGGGGAAGATCAATAAGACTTTTACACTGGACTTCCAGAGGGCAGACTTTGGCCTATTTAGGCGTTTCAGAGAGTTCCTTGGGAAGCAACACTTATAAACAAAGGAGTCCAGGAAAGGTGAGCGTGCTTCAAAACAGAGATCTTGAGGGCACAGGAACAGGCTGTCCCTGTATGCCAAAAAATGAGGCGATGAGGCAAACATCCAGCCTGGATGCACAATGAGGTTTTGAAGGAACTTAGGAATAAAAAGAGGATGTATCATCTTTGGAAAGAGGATCAGGTCTCTCAGGAAGTATTTAAGGGGGTTGCTAGGGCATGTAGGAAAGAAATTAGGGAGGCTAAAGCTCTGTTCACAATTAGTTTGGCAACTTGTGTAAAGGATAATAAAAAATGTTTTTACAACTATATTAATGGCAAAAGGAGGGGGAAGACCAACCTTTGCTCTCTACTGGATGTGGGAGGGAACTTAATAACTGCAGATGAGAAGAAAGTGGAAGTTCTTAATGCCTTCCTTGGCTCAGTCTTTAGTGAAAAGATGGCTTGTCCTCAGGACAGCTGTCCTCCTGGGTTGGTAGATGGTGTCAGGGAGCAGAATGGTCCCCTTGTTATCCAGGAGGAGGCAGTCAGATACCTGCTGAGCTGCTGGATGTTGATAAATCTATGGGACCAGATGGGATCCATCCCAGGGTGATGAGGGAGCTGGCAGATGAGCTTGCGAAGCCGCTCTCCATCATTTACCAACAGTCCTGGCTCACTGGTGAGGTTCCAGATGACTGGAAGCTGGCCAGTGTTACACCCATTCACAAAAAGGGTGGGAAGGAGGATCCTGGTAATTACAGGCCAGTTAGCCTGACCTCAGTACCAGGTAAGGTAATGGAACAGTTTATATTGAGTGTCATCACAGAGCACTTACAGGATGGCCAGGGTGTCAGACCCAGCCAGCATGGGTTTAGGAGGGGTAGGTCGTGTTTGACCAACCTGACCTCCTTTTATGACCAGGTGACCCGCCTGGTGGATTCAGGAAGGGCTGTGGATGTTGTCTATCTGGACCTCAGCAAGGCCTTTGACACTGTCTCCCACAGCATACTCCTGGAAAAGCTGGCTGCCTGTGGCTTGGACAGGAGCTCTCTTTGCTTGGTTCAGAACTGGCTGGATGGCCAGGCCCAGAGAGTGGTGGTGAACGGCGCTGCATCCAACTGTGGCCAGTCACCAGTGGTGTCCCTCAGGGCTCTGTGCTGAGGCCAGCTCTGTTCAATATTTTAATTGATGACATGGATCAGGTTTTTGAGTCTTCACTAGTAAATTTTCAGATGACACTAAGCTGGGAGCATGTGTCAATCTGTTGGAAGGTAGGATGGCCCTGCAGAGAGACCTGGAACGGTTGGATGGATGGGCAGAGTCCAATAGGATGACGTTTAATAAGTCCAAGTGCCGAGTCCTGCATTTTTGCCACAATAACTCCTGCAAAGTTACAGGCTGAGGACGGTGTGGCTGGACAGTGCCCAGGCAGAAAGAGACCTGGGGGTGCTGAACCAGCAGTGTGCCCTGGTGGCCAAGAAGACCAACAGCATCCTGGCCTGTATCAGGAATAGTGTGGCCAGCAGGAGCAGGGGGTCATTCTCCCCCTGTACCTGGGACTGGTAAGGCCACACCTTGAGTGCTGTGTCCAGTTCTGGCCCCTCAGTTTGGGAAGGACGTTGAGACGCTTGAGCGCGTCCAGAGGAGGGCAACGAGGCTGGTGAGGGACTTGGAACACAAGCCCTGTGAGGAACGACTGAGGGAGCTGGGGGTGTTTAGCCTGGAGAAAAGGAGACTCAAAGGTGACCTTATCACTCTCTACAACTTCCTGAAAGGTGGCTGTAGCCAGGTGGGGGTTGGTCTCTTTCTCCAGGCAGCAACTGACAGAATGAGAGGACACAGCCTTAAGCTGCATCAAGGGAAATATAGGTTGGATATTAGGAAAAAGGTTTTTACAGAAAGAGTGATAAAGTACTGGAATTGTCTGCCCAGGGAGGTGGTGGAGTCACCATCCCTGGAACAAAAAGGTTGAATGTGGCACTCAGTGCCACAATCTAGTTGAGGTGTTAGGGCCTGGGTTGGACTCGATGATCTTGAAGGTCTCTTCCAACCTAGTGATTCTGTGAGTCTGATTTTACTGAATAGTGTTATATTCCTGTATATACAATCCTAGTACAGATGTTCAACTGAGTTAAATCAGCATAATATTATTGACTCAGTGAGCTGATTCAAATCTCAAGTTTGTTTTGCATTTTTTACCAAAGACAAACCTATGAGTATTTTAAGGACCTGTTTATAAAATATGCTATAAAGAGGTAATGGCTACAGCTGGTAACTGGTGCTTTTTAGGTATATATACCATAATTTTTAAAACCTGCTACTTTTGTTTGTACTTTCTAAGGTACTACACATTTTTCTCCATCTCTGCAGTACATTTACTTCTAAAGGCAGGCTTCACGGAAATATTTAGGCAGGGCACTACAGATCAAACTGACTGCTGCTGTGCTCCAATCAGCTGAATGCAGAATTCAAGCAGCTTGTGAGGGAAAGCAATAGGCCCTGCAGCCGTCTGGCCCTCCTGTCTGCTGGTCAGTCGTCTGCCCACTTTGTACCAGACTTTGATCAACTGGAGCACTGTGTGATGTCATCTCTCCTGTCTTTCCATACACTCACTTCTTCAGGTAGTAAGCAAACTTAGTTATTTCAGGTTTCCAATATATCTTTGGTTGAAATTAGGGTGTGTTTGAGGCTGAAGTATTAATTCAAATATACCACTGACACCTTTCTGACTGTTCCCCCCCTTTTCTCTACTATGAGCTTTCTGAGTTGTTTGCACAAGTTGGATCATTCCCAAATCCTTCCAAACATTTGTGCACCTACCTCACAGTCGCCTCATCTGTCTCACCTTCCATCAGGCTGTAGGAGTTGAGTAGGTTTTGAACATCAAAAACCATACTGTAATAAAGATTGAACATAGCAGTAGTGCTAGGCTGAAGGTTGGACTTGATGATCTTAAATGTCTTTTCCAACTTTAACGATTCTATGATTCTATGATTCCATGACATGTGGCATCCATTTCTTCCCTTTTGTCAGTGAAGTGAGGCAAAGAGATTGCTAGCAACAATCCTTGGCTGGCTTCATAGCCACCAAGCTAACACTGTTTGAGACCCACATATCAGCCCTTTATCTTCTTGGCTTCTACAGGGTCCTAAAACCCTTCAGCCATCCAACAAATCTATCTCTGAATTGCATTCCCCCAATGAATAGCATTCCTCAGGGGGTACGTGTTGGGACCAGTGGTGTTTAACTTTTTTGTCAGCGACAAGAACAGAGGGGTTGAGTGCACCCTGAGAAAGCCTGACAATTACATCAAACTGTGTGGTGTGGTGTGGTGTGGTCAGCCCACTTGAGAGAAGTGATACCACCCAGAGGGACCTTGACAGCATTAAGAGTTGGATCCATGCAAACCTCATGAAGTTCAACAGGCCAAATGCAAGATCCTGCATTTGGGTCCAGGCAATCCCAAGCACAAATACAGGTGGAGCAGAGAGTGGATTGAGACAAGCCCTGAGGAGAAGGACTTGGGAGTGTTGGCTGACAAAAAGCTCAATGTGAGCTGCAACGTGCACTTGCAGCCCAGAAAGGCCAACCATGTCCTGGGCTGCATACAATGCACTGTGGCCAGCAGGGCGAGGGAGGGGATTTTCCCCCTCTATTCTGCTCTCATGAGACACTACCTGGACTACTGCATCCAGCTCTGGAGCTCCAAAGATAAGAACAGCGTGGACCTGCTGGAATGAATACAGAGCAGGTACACAAAGATGATAGTAGGACTAGAACATCTGTCCTGTGATGACAGGCTGAAAGATTTGAGGTGGTTCAGCCCAGAGAAGAGAATGCTCCAGAGACACCTTACAGGACCCTTCCAGTGCCTAAAAGAGGCCTACCAGAGAGCTAGAGATGGACATTTTGCAAGTGTACATAGTGATAGTGATGTATTCTGACAACAACAGGAGAAAGAGTAATTGATTTAAACTGAAAGAAGGTGGGGTTAGATTATATATTAAGAAGAAATCCTTTACTGTGGAGGTGGTAAGGCACTGGGACAGGTTGCCCAAAGAAGCTGTGCATACCTTATCCCTGGAAGTGATCCAGGCCAAGTTGGGTGAAAGAGGTGAAGTGGACGGCAGTCTGCCTGTGTTTGCTGGTCACTCCTTCAGAGGAGGGTGAAGGAATGTCTAGCTCTCTTGGAAGGAAACTTGAAGCACTGTCACTTTATTGCTGAAAATGGAAAGGTAGTGTCTGTTCTCAGTCTCCCAGAACAAAATTTACAAAGAAGGTTAGGTGCATTTTGAAAAAGAAGTCACAATTAAATAACTAGGAACAAAGAGACATTCTGAAGCTGTCATACTTCCTGGCTGGGATGATTGATCCCAGTCTGAGGGATTATGTTCTTCTGAAGCACATGGAATGGAATTAATGAAGGCTGCATATGGCTTTGAAATACAGGCTTTGAAAACTGGCTTCTACTTTGTCACTTTGTCACAGGGTATTTGATCCTTGTTTTAGTCACACTGTTCACATACCCTGCCACATTGGTCCCACCCCTACATTGTGGTGGAATAACAGAGATAACATTTAAGAGACTATTAGGGGAATATTGACCAAATTTTGGCACCTTTCCTGCAGTATTTATAAAAACAATGGAATTGACTACTTGGCCTTACTTATTCAAGCATTATCAGTCCCCATATTGATAGTGTTCATATCTCACATTCAGTAAAGATGTATTGGGTTATGGTAATAAAGGCACAAAGATTATTGCACAGTGTTGGTATCCCCAGTATATTTATTTTCTGGTGTTAATGAAAGAAGAATACAAGTACTTTCACTGCTCAAGGATACATCCCATTTAAATAATCAAACTACATGGATGTACTGAGTTCTGAAAATTGTATAAATTTTACTGAAGTACCTAAGCAACAATAAATGGCATGATTCATAAATCACATTTTTCCCCCCAAATTCCACTATTCTATTTTCATCCTATATTCTCTTGAAAGCAATATCAAGTCATAAACCATGAAGCAGAGCAGCTGAGCAGCAATAAGTATTGCAAGTGGAATGTCAAAAAACCTGCTGAATTAAAGTGGAAAGAGGCCAAACTAGAAAAACACTCTCTCTCCTTTCTGTAGACCAATCACAGTCCAATAATATTGAGTCTAAAATCTTCCCTAACATACTGCAGTTCCTTCTATTTTGTATTGCTCTTCCCTTTTTGACACTCCATCCATTCAAGCAACTGCTCCTGAACTCAGCAATAGGAACTTAGATAAAATAGGGCTTGATCATAATTCTAGTATCAGAGCTCTCTCTAGTGGTGGCTGTGTTACCTTATTATCCATTATTCATCCTAGCTGAATGCAAGGCAGTGTGAGTACATCTCAAGTGGGATACCAGTAAATGTCTTCCTTTAGTGACACCCAGAGAGATTTTAGGCTGATGGAGGTGTGTTAGGATGAGAATACAGAAGTGTGAAGAGAAGGGAGATGGATTCCTAGTTGAGTTGGGACCCTGAATTTTAGGCAGATGAGGTAGGAATACAATAATCATGCCACCACCATCTACTTAAACTAACCAAAGGGCAGAACAGACAAGAACTAGTGAGAAATTCACCATCTCAGCCCTCTGCTCTGCTGAAGACTGCTGTTTTCAGCAGCAACACCAACAGAAGAGAAGGTCATCCGGATTTAGCTGGCTTTGGGCAAAGGCTGGCCAGTTATTTTTAATCATTAGGTTGATACTTTTGCTCTTCAGAATCTCAATTTGCATTAAAAGGACTGAAGGGTCAACCAGCTTTTCCCCTGCTGACTGTGATTTGTTGGCTGTGACAGGAGGGGAGGAGTGGCTTGAAAGGCTGTAACATAAACTTCAGTATAATTTTGGTCAAGGTTAGTTGGTCAGTCAGTACCCCAAGAAAAGCAGCAAAAGCTGTGTAATTTCTCTTTTTCAATGTTTCCTAATGACAAAAAGATCTTTGAAGGAAAAGGGAGGCCTGGAAAGAATTCCAGACTGTGGAGATCTCACTAGAGCACCGTAAGAATGACTGTTAAGAGGCACAGCAATACACTGGACAGCACAAGAGCCTAGGGAAGTAGTTTCTTTGTACGAAGGGATATCAAACTTAACAGAAGTGACTTACTCTTTAGGATGAGAGATCTCTAAATATCTGGGAGTGGATTCCTAGAGTTTAAAAATCAAAACAAACAAACAAAA
>VXAX01000262.1:0-51681 GCA_013399835.1 Leptocoma aspasia
AGAGAGGGAAGACCAGGTTTTAACACTTTCCTGAACACACTGAACATTGAGGTACTTGAGGCTCCAGGTGGTGCCATGACAGTCTCAGTTGTTCCCTAATTGGTGATGTCAGGAAGACCTATCACAATAGAATGTGCAGCTCAATTTAGTATGAGGGACGATAAATTCACAGCAGGAAATCTGAGTCCCAGACACCAGGCTTCTGCTTTGATTAAAAGAAATCTGGCATGCTGAGATTTCCATCTTTCTCTTAAGAGAACCTGGTTGAAATGGTAAGAAATAGGTAAGTTTTTTGTGGGTATAGCAGTTGTTTGACTCGCCCTTATTCAAGGAAGAAAACTTCAGAGTTTGATACAGTATTAGAGTTCAAAGGGAATCCTAAGAAGACAAACTGTGTATAGTGAGAGTGAATTATCCTCACCTCCTCTGGTGAAAACAACCATAAGTTGTGATAAAGAGCAGAGAGTACTTCAGAGGACTAAGTCCTACCAACAAAACTGCACTAGGAAAGAAAAATGTTAGTATAGAAGAAAGCCCCCAAACTAAGAAGAAAATCCCCTCTGGACATCAGTATTGAAGTCTCTGAAAATGTCATACATAATTGTTCAACAACTTCCTTGAGAGTGTGCTCAAAGCTGTGAGACACACATGCTCTGGGAAAAGACTCTATGGGTGCTCTTGAAGTCAGACACTGAGAAGGAACAGTATCACCATTCTCAGATCTAATGCAGACTTGTCTTGGAATCAGCTCAAATGTTTTTCACAAGTGGATTTGGAAGCATTTTTCAAAAAACATTGAAGAGGCCTACATAGCAGTTAGAACCACACATCTGTATTTATCAGCAGCTGTATAAAACAATGAGCCACAAAATAGCCTGGAGAAATATTTATTTTCTGTAATTAAATTTCCCTACTTAAGGGAAGGCAGCAAACCGTGAAGGTGTCTGCCTTGATACTGACAAAGCTTTGAGATTCTCAGAAAATTCCAATGTCTTCTGGAAAATGAAAATGAAAAGCACTACCTGAAAACTGTTGCTGTAATTGAGTTTTAAGAAGCACCGAGTACTCCCACTTTCTTTCCCTTCACTGTCTGTTTCCCTCGGTCTTCTCCAAAAAAGGCACAACTGTTAAGCTTTTCCTTTTAACCTAGGGCAGCTTTTTCGCTTAGAAGAGGAATGGTTTTCCATTTTGCCTTTTTTTTTAATGTCTTGCTCCCATCTCTCTGTCCTTTCTTTCTCTCTCTTGTTCTGTGCTCCCTACCCCTCCTGGTCTCCTCTTTATTTCCCTTTTGCAGTGGGTCCCTGAATTTTCCTTCCTTCCTTTGCTTGTATGCAGAAAAGCCCCTGCAGATGATACAGTATTAACAACCTCACGAGTTCTTCCAGTAATATCTGTCCACCTCTCTGCCCTCAAAAGTGTTCACGGCTACACAGAGAAGTTCATCTCTGTAACTGCCACAGCTACACATTTCCTATGCTGCTTTGGCCCCATTTGTTCTCTTGGCTTTCTTTTTGTAAAACAGGTGCTCTATGTAGACATTTTGTAAATGGGCTCATTCCAACGAGGGGGGACCACCAAACTGACATGGACTTAAAAGTGAACAAATATTTGTCACATTCCCTTGAAAACAGAATACAATGACTTGAGAACTTTGGCCATGTCTCGATCCCATGTTAAGTGGGTCTCTCACTGATTACAACTATTGGTGTGAGGTTTTCATGGTATAATGTTCAGCCTCCTGTGAGGGATGTGCTATCACACTGACTGCTAATTACTTTGCATACTCGGACCAGCAGTACTGCAGAGGTTGCAGCATTGCTATAAAATCAGAAAGCTGTGAAGACTTGCTAAAGAGTGGGTAATTTTACTGTTTCACGAAAAAACACATGGAAGGAACTACAAGAACAAATGTCTCCTATGTGTAGTATGTTTTCTGCACTGAAGTGTAAGAGCAAAGTTATGCCATGCCATTCATATCATCCTATTTTTGAAGCATCCTTTTGTTGGTACCAACATACTAACGCAAGTTCTGTGAAGAAACTGCTGGAGTGAAGATCAAGGAAGAAGAAAAAAGTGTCTCAGATGTCTGATTGGATTTGTCACTCAACGTGATGTTAGCCATTTTAAACATGTTAGCCAAACCATACACTGGAATTTCCAGTTGAGCTTAGCTGGGAACTCCCTATGCCACAGTACTGTTTGTCACAGTTTCTCTTGTAAAAGAATGTCATGACACAGTTCACAGCTTTGACTCACACATTTTATGGCCTTTGACCCTCTTGAATATTTTTATAACCCTGATGACCAAAAGTCTTCAGCGTTACAATGTACAGCTGGGCACTGTTCTGAGGATTAGCAGTTGCTTTGGCCTATTAGACAAATATGGCATGGAACAATAAATGGATTCTAACTCAGGCTAAAAGGAGAACCTTGTGTATGGCTACTCTTCAGCAGGAGTCGAGAATGGTATGTCAAAATGCTTACCTTGGCCACAAAGGCTGCAACCCTGTTTCTTGGGGATAATGTGTTCTCGGTTGGGGTGAGGAAGCTTCCTCCGACACTGAGACTTCTGTTCAGTCCCAAATTGTTGCCAAGATGTCCCAGTGCAGTTGAATACAGAACTGGAGTTGCAGCCAGACCTCCGCTGACAATGCTGCTCGTGATTAACGATTTGCTTTTATGGCGCTCCCGGAGGAGCTTAGCATTGGCTTCTTCAAGCCTCTCATTAGCTCTGAAACATTTGGAAGCACACAAACAGTTACCTTTGGTAGTAACACTTTCCCAAAGTTGCTCTCCAGGTCCTTGACTATTATTTGACTTCTGAGATGAAGAGCCTCCAAAAATAGGCCATCATTTGACCTGAGCTTGTTTGAAGGGCCTGTTTCTAAGACATTACACTAGGTGCAAGGAGCAGCAAGTGTCACCAACGCTTAGGACTGCTCAGCATGAGGGCTTCAAAGCCTTCTGTGAAAGCCATGTGTTTACACAGCTTCTTCTGGAAGGTACATCACCTCTGTAACAAGTCTGTGCTGGACTCTCCTTCCCAAGGAAAGCTCAAAGCTCAGAGCCACTGCTTAAACAGAAGCCAAAATGATCATTTCTATTTTTTCTTCACAGAACAGAAATCTGTTCTCTGAGAAGCCTACCCTTATTCAAACAATAAAGGACAGGAAATTCATTTTTTCTGTTGTACAGAGGGTGAGATTATAGAGACTGGCAAAAAAAGCTGCCAGTTAAAACAACATCAGCTCGAAAAGTATCCTGTTAATGCCATGATCAGTTGTGCTCCTGCTGAAACACTAAAGAGAAATGAAGGCCTGGTAAATGGGAAGTGTCTTAAGGTACTTTTCCCACAAACACATTATCATAGGCTTTCAATGCTGGCCAGGTGCAGAAGAGGAATTAACAAGCATGAGGAAAAAGGAGTCTCTTATTACCAGTCCAAAAAAAGCATAGACTTACCTTTCCAGTTTCTTTGCTAGGCATCGTCTAGTTTTCACTTCCTCCAGATACAGCTCCTTGTACTTATCCACTTCTGCCTGTACACATTCTTTTGAAAAAGTACTCTCTTGTTGAGTATTTTTTATTTTGTCCAATTCACATTCAAGATCTCTAATTCTATCTTTTAGCTGGTTTCTCAGAGAAGCATGATGACTTGCTCTGATGTGTTCTAGTCTGTCCTGGGAGGCTGCCTGTGCCTGAAAGAGACAGTGCACCTTCAACCACCACAAAGAAAAAGAGAACTCTTCCCACCTGTCAACTGCATGTACCCAAGGTCATGGCCCCAGCTTGGCTCAGAGAGGCAGTTGTGCCTTCTCACTACCATCAGCAATTAAGACACAACCCTGGAGCTACCACCAGGGTAAATAATTCTTTTCACTCAGGATGAAGTCCAAATCAGTACCATTATTCAAAGCTACTAATGAAAGGGCATTATCTCTGTAGGACAGGGCATGGAGAACAGGATTCCTCAAAGACCTTAGCAGCATGTCTCACCTGCTCCCAATCTCCACACCTGCAATTTCAGTCACTTGTTTTCTGAGCACTCTTCCCTGTACAAGGACAAAACCTGACCTGTAGGTCTGGCTGTGACAGCTGGAAGGTGCAAAACCCCTTCAAGCACGAACAGTGAGAAGCAGACCAGCGGACACACAGCTCCAAACACTGCAAAATGGAAACCTACCTTGGGCAAACTTTTGATTCAGGGACTTGCCGGGACATTACACACCATAAGAGCACTCCTGCCCAACCATATGCCCTTTTCCCACTGCCCTTTGGCACAAACACAAGTACAGCACTAACACACAGAACTGGGCACCCAAAGCAAAGCACTAAAAAATGGTGGTCACAACCAAAGCCTACAGAGTGTCTGCAGACACAAATCAGAAAGTGACTCACCTGCAAAAACAGATTGACTTCTTGTAGTTTTTGTCTTATTTCTTGGCCTGCTCGTTCATCAACCTCTCTTTTATACTGTTCTATTTGGCTGTGATCCACCATGTTAGTCTCCAAGTGACGTTGGAGTTTTGCCACTTCTTCTTTCAGCTGGCATTTGCTCTTCTCCAGTTTTTCATAGTTCCCATGCAGGGTAGATAGCTCTTCTCGCAAATCCCGGTTTTGTGCTTCTAGCTGCATGCTTTTTTTAGACTCTGTGTCCAGCTGCTGGGAAAGTTCAGCAACCTGTACGTGGGGAAAAAAAAAGAAACTCAGAGGCATCTAAAGGCAGTGAATTCTGTTAAAATCACTAAAGGGGGTGTCCATGGAGACTGTATTTATCATTTGCCTACTCAGTTTTAGAAACTTAATATAACCGGGCTCTTCTTTTCCAACAAGATCAGCCTTCACGTCATTTGTGATAGGGTGGGAATCTGAGGAATCCTTTTGCAGTTCTTCATGCAAAAATGCTATTAGCTTCTGGACTAAAAATGAGTCACTGCAAAGGCAGTAACTGATTCTACAATGATGCCTTCTAAAGCCAAGCGTAACTGTGAAATGCAGCTTCTCTAGTAACAAATCTGAGTAATGAGCAGAGAAGTATATAAAGGTTATTTACATGCTACTACTGAACAGCCAGAGCAACGTCAAAAACATCTCTGGCAACAATACTTCTGGGTCCCCATGCCAAGATGGGCTAAAACAACTACCTGTGAGCAAGAAGTTACAGCATTTTTCCTATGTCACCTCTCCTCGTTGTACCCTGTGCAGCAACAAGACTTTTCAGAAAAGGAAAAGTCCCAACTGCCTCTGGCTGAATTCGTGCCCGAGAGTTCACGGGCTCAAGGGTTGTTCTTGCTGTGTGAGCAACAGCAGCATTCCTCCCCTCTCTTCCAGAGAAGGAACCCATCTGTCAGACCTAGGTGACGCCGCCACCTCACGCTGCAGCCAGGCCTGAGCTGAGGCCCGCTGCTCTCAGTCCTGACCCTCACCCATGGACATGATGTCCTGGTAGGACAGAACTGCCCATCCCTAAGGCCTGGCCTGAGGATCTGCACTCTTGGCTGACCCCGCCTGCTGTCACCAGACCTGTTCTGTTCTTCTTGATGAGCGCCTGTGGGATGGCTCCTTGGCCCACGAGGCTACGGACCCTGCCAGCCTTGCTGCCACTCTTGGCTTGCCCTTCCTCTGCATGACAGTCTGACCTTCCCATCTGCCATTGCAGATGCTGCTTTGCACTTAAGGATTGCATCTTTACCCATAATGATAACTACATCACCATTAGTTATAGTCACCTGCTTCTCTAACAGTAGAAAAAGCATTGAGAGAGAGATCTATCAAATCTAAAATACAGCCAAGGAAAGAAAACCATCAACATGACAAGAAATACAGCCAAAACTTCGCACAGGTTTGAAAAGAAGTAACACCACAACCAAACAAACCCCAAATTAAGCAGAGCTCACCTTTGTTCTCAATCTGTCAACTTCACTGACCATTTCAGCATATCTGCTCTTCATTTCTCCCTTCAAATCAAGCTGTGACTCCATTTCTCTCTCCTCATACACCCGTACTTTCTTCGTAGCTCTACTGAGAAGTCTCTTCAACCTGAACAGCAAATCAGTTCAGAAATCAATGAAACACAGGAATAAGCAAACTTTTCCATATGCTCTCAAGTAAGGAGTACAGACATAGCTTTCTTCATCTTTAACATACTCGACAGTACCAGGAATTGCTGAGAAAATACGTCTTCTTGCTGTGCCACAAATCACCTGGCACATCCAAATTTCAGCTGAAAAGGTGAATTGAAGACTTCCTTCCCCACCCCCAGAGAACTCCAGGGCAACCTGGATTGGCAATTCCTCTTGCAGCTATAAGTAAGTATAGGCTCATGCACAGATGTACATTGCAGGAACTAACATGAGACTTCAGTTTGTTCACAGAGTATGTATACCTATTCTTACATTACAGTTCAATAAAACTGGACTTCTGTTCAGGGATATCTCTTCACCATATCAAAAAGCCATACCTCTTAAAGTCTTTCTGCAATTCTAAGTTTCTTCTCATTTCTTGGTCCAGACGGAGTTCAACTGGGTGTTTTAACTCGATCAGTTTCTTCACTTTCTTTCTTTCACTCTCACACTTTCAAAACAGAAAAGACACATGACACACACAAAACATAAGAAAAATAGCTATGTGCAACATGTGCTTCTACTGTTCTCCACAGAGAAGCTCCAGTCCATCTCCATCTGTTAGCCAAGTTCCATGTTAAGTTTCACAGCAGACTGGGCCAAAAATAGATGCCTCCACTGAAACAAAGGTGGAAAAGATGCTGGACTACTTTTGAGAGTTCTCAACTCATAGCAAGGATCATGTAAGTATGCTCATGGGAGAGTACAAATTAATCTAAAGCTTTTACAAGATCTTTATTAATCAGAAGGCAGAGGAATGTGATCTTTGGGAATTTTTTAAATATACTATTCCCTTCCACCTCTTCTTTGTGGCTACTTACTTATGTGCTAGTTGCTTTGTACTTCCTTTATTCCTTTACAGACAAGGAGGGAAAGACTGCCCCTTTCCAACTGTCAGTCATTTCTTGTTTCCCAAGCACTAGTTCATTTCCTTCTGAATGTTCAATTCCTTCAGTATGTTTTTCTGCAAGGCTTTTAAGCATCCACTACCCTGAAAACATGCTGCTGCTCCTCCATGCACTGCACTGGAAAAATGGAATACTTCAAACCCTGCCCAGAAAACAAGGGGTCAGAAGATGGCCAGAAGGAATCCAAGAAAGAACTGGGGAACTGCAGCCCTGCTTGATGTGTTCAACTGATGCAAACCATACTGGGAACTCTTTCAAAGACAATCACTCCACAACTTACACAGGATATACAGATAGCTTTCATTTGCTTCCTGGATGATCCACAAATCACAACATATCCAGAGCCTGAATGGCAGGGGTAATAAAAAAGTGCTCTTTATCTAAGAACGCAACCAAAAGGTTAATGTGGTTCTCTCAGGTACCGGCTTAAGCCTCTGGCGAATTTTCTGGATTTACCTGCTCAAAGAGGTCTGCCTTTTCCCTGTCAAGTTGAGCAACACGCTCTTCAAGATTAGATCTCGACTTAAACTGCTCTTCCCACATGCTCTGCAAGTCCTTTGATGTCAGAGCCAGCACATTCTGCTCTTGCACCTGTAAAAGCAACAATGGCAGAAGAAGAAACTAAGGTGACTGTAAAGAAAACACTGCAACAGAGAGCTGTAACTTAAATGAAAACTCTCGCCTCTCCCCATCCAATGTCTATGGTTAATTTTAATGTGGAACATAAAACACAGCTTGGGAAACATAACCAAGAAGAGAAATGGAAGATGGTGAAAAGAATGAATGCTGTAGGGGTGGTTAGATGAGGTTGAACTTTGGGGAATAACAAACACACGCACAAAATAACCCTGTAGCTTTCTTCCAAAGGTTCTCTAGAGTTCATTACATATTTTCTAATGTACTCATTTCTAGTGCCCACCACAGAATATACCCTACCCTCCTCACAACTTTTGTAACAGCTGTGTATCTCCTGAGAGCAAGAAAATGTTTTGAAATTGACAATGGTATTGATGGTTCTATCTAAACAAAGATTTGCCCAACAGATGCATTTGAGTTGAACAGAACTTGCTGATTCAGTTCACGTATAAAGACTGGAAGTTGAATAGATGCTTTTAGTGGCATTTTTTTAAAGAAAAAAAAAGAAAATTACAAAAGCAAAAAAGGAAAAAGCAAGAGCTGTTTACTGGCTACAGAAAGTGACAAAACACTTAGCATAAAGTCTCAGATAAAAAAATCCTTAGCGTGTATGACTTTCTGAATCACAGAGGAGGTAAAACACTGGGTCTCACGACAAAAACTGACATGGCCTCATGACAAGCTCTGACAAAATTACAAAGAAAATATGGATCTGTCAAGTCTGCTCTCTCAGCTTTCAACCACAGATCTCCATGCTGTCCACAACATCCACTCTATCAGTCATCTGCTGTGGCTTAACCCTGGTAGGCAGCTAAGCATTACACAGCCACTTGCTCACTCCCTGCAGGTGGGATGGGGAAGAGAATTCATCAGATGAATCACACTGATGAACACAACTATCTTGCACACCACAACACATACAAGACACAGCAGTAGGAAAATGAGGAAATTTACAGTCTTTTCCCTTGGGGGTGCCTTGCCCTAAAACCAGATGGGTATTTAACAGCTGTGTGCTCACACAGCCCACATGATCTTTCATCAATTACCTATACACAAAAAATTCAAAGACTAAAACAGTTGTTCACAGAAGCCTGTCATGTACCTGCTTGTGGTGGTCCTCTGCAGCTGCCTGTGCTGTCTGTAAGCTCATTATCAAGTCTTCCAGGCGGTTATGAACCTATAGAAGCATTACAAGAAGCAAGAAGGCACAGTATGACTTTCTAGACTGAAGTTACACCTCACTAACAAAAGTATTACACAGAACCTCTTCACCTCTTCATTCCTACACTATTTACACCCAGCAACAATGATCAAAACGGCCTTAGTTTGATGCCATTGTAAAATTGTTAGCCATCATCACCTCTGCCATTTGGTGCACAGAGAGAGAGAGAGAGAAAAGACCACATGGGATATAAAAAATCTTCAGTGAAAACACGCAGGGGTAGCTTTTCTCATCCCCAGTACACTTGAAAATCATGCCCTATTAATCAAAGCAGAAGGATTTGTGAGTGCCTTCCCACTTCTCGTGACAGTATCAGTACATCACAAAGTTCGACTATCACATGTAGTGATTTTCAAAATAACTTCAGCTATAATTGACAACTACGGTCATAACAAGAACCCTCGTTCACTGGCTACAATACAAACAACAACAACAATATCTTAATTCAGGCCACAGATGTTAGCACCTTATCTGAGCTAAAATTAACTACTGTGTAGAAGCAGTGGTAAATTCCAAGGCTCACACTGAGTTTTGCAGATACCACAAGCAGTCCTCTTCAGTGTTTCATGAGAACAGACACATAGCAAGTAGCCAAAGGAAAAGCAATTCTGCACAGCAAAAGCCCTGGGACATGTAATTTTTCTTTCAGTCTGATGATGTCGGCCAGGTCTCTGGCACAAAGAGCTTGGCATCAATATACCCTGTGGAATTTCCACCAGTTAATTTGAATACCTTAAATGAAACACATTGCAGTCCCCAAAACAGCATCTGACGTTATGAAGGGTCTAAAGCAGATGATAGTTACACCAGAGAATTGCTGTCAAATCCTTACCTTTTAGAGTGTTATGTTTGACTTGCTATAGCATGGGAAAATTTTCAAAACCAGATGGCTGGGAAGTAGAGCAGACTGCTTTCTGAGAAGCCTCTATACAGAAAAATGCTGGCACTGAGGTCCCCCCTTGGCTCTCCAGGAAAACCCCACCATAAAATTTCCCCACAGAAATAGGTAACTAGGCTCAGGAGTCACCAACAGGGAAACTTATGAGCAACTTACTGAGGCAGAGGCTTGCAGGTCTCTCTGCAGGGCTTCAATCCTGTCGCTTTGTTGCTGGACAGTGGCTTCCAATCTGGTGTTTTCAATTTCAAGGCTTAAAAAGAAATACAGGTCTTATTATAAAAATCTGCCAGAGCACCAATTCCAAAAGAACAGTGCAAAATAATAAAAGACAAGAACCTCCTTCAAAATCTTAATAATTTGCTGTGATGCAACAAGGCTACCTATCTATGCTGTGGTTTCCAGCCAATCCCTGCAAGTGACAGATACTTTGCCCCACTGTGTTCTCTTACTGTTGCACGTGTTCTTCCAGTTGTTTTATAGTAGTGTTAGTCTCAGCAGATGCCAACAGCTGGTCCTGCAGTTTCTGGGCAGAAGCTGTTGCTTCTCTTTCCTTACCATCCAAGGCAGTCTTCAAGTCACAAACACAACGCTCAGACTGAAGATATTTTTCTTCCACCTCCTGCAACTGTGAAGTCACAGAAAGAATCCACAGTTGCCAGATGAGCTTTTACACAGGGCAGTCAGCTGCTGCCCAAGGATTCACATGCTGCAGATATCTGCCCACACCCACTCCCCAAAGAACTGTAATCATCTCAAGTATCTTCAAAACTTCTACTAGCAAATGAACACAAGATCTGTTACTTCCTAATCTTCTACAATGGCCTCTCCCATCCCCCCATGGATTTCCCAGAGCACAGTTCTAAGCACTGACACTGCTGCTCTGACCCTTTTGGTGACTTAGGATGCTCTTTGTACTCACTCGTTTGCTCCTCTGTGAAAACATGAATTAAGAAGTTCATCTGTCTGTCGTGATTTCACAAGTCTCTCATAAGGATCAATTTTAAATTATTTTCCTTTTAGAACTCCAAGGCCTCTATACGTCCATACCTTTGAAAACCACTGTCAAAGGTGGTCCCTAACTCAGAAGTAGCTTATAGTTCCCTTGCAGGAAAGCCACTTAAGGATGGCAAATTATAGCTGGGCCAAAGGGGAAAAATGCAGAATAAATTACAAAAGCATTCAGAATTTGACATGTTACCCAGTGACAGGGCAGGGTGGGGGAGTGGGGGCAGGGGAAAAGCAGGACAGCATAAAAATGTTCAAACACAGCAGTCCAATATTTCTACTGTTCTTCAGAGATCAGACAATCTGCTTGGCTAAACCAAAGGCAACAAGGCATAAATATAGACACAAATTTATTGTGAGAAGCACCTTCGCAAATAAAAAATTTTGTCCAAGTAAGGGCATAATGTCTGCATGTCAGAGACATGGACACCAAGTTTATAAAACAATGCAATTGATTCACACAAGATTAAATCTATCCTGTTGAATTTTTTCCGGGCGTTTTAGGACAACATCCAATCCTACTTTTAACAGCCTCCCTGAAAATTATTCATATAATTACAGACATTATGTACCTTGGTTTTAGCCTTTTCCAATTCCTTTTGCAGGCGCAGCTTGTCTTCCTCCAGGTCACTGCGGTAGCGCGTAGTAACTTCGAGTGAAGCTTCTGACATAGATTGCTTTTTAAGAGCATCAGCAAGCTCCTGCTGCAGCTGTCTGATCATGCCCTAATGAAACAATTAAATGAGCATAAATAAAGTTGTAAGAACATGAAAAATGCCTTTACTTTGACTTATTTGATTATAGAGTTAGACTTGTCTTTGGACTGAACTCAAGTGAAATTGTCTGTCACCAGCAGGCATGTGCACAGACAATCACCTCTCCATCTTTCTCAACTGAGCACCCCCAAACTGCCAGCAGCTGTTCATGAGGATTTGTTTCCTACTACATAAAAGATCCAGGTATCGTTCTTCTTGAAACCATGCATAAGCACACACTGCAACCATGAGAATTTTTCTAACATAATCCAAAGAAATCAGTTGTGATGCAAGAGCCATAATCTGACTGCAGATACTATTTTGTTGACCAAAGGCAAGACTTGGTATCACATCATTCTTTGTTCTATTCCTACATTTTACAAATATAATTAAATGAATACCTATATCTAAAAGCTCTTTTTAGATATACTTTAAAAATACATTGAATCACATCCTCTTACAGCTGTCTTAATAAGTACATTTTAGAATAACAAGTGCCTTTATATTGACATATTAGGTTTACTAAAACCTGGATAGTTCATACAGTTATATAGATGTAGTATTTTCAGAGGGAACTTGTTGTTTTGGTATGAAGATACACAGCAATTCACAGATTAAAATAACTGACAATATTGCTGGAGTTGTCTCCCCACACACACCTTACAGCAACTGACAAATGAAGAATAAAGCAGTTATCTCACACATGCCCATATTGATCTCACGCAAAGATTCCAGACTTGTTAGGAAGAAGGAAGTGCAATTTTAAATCACAATTCAAATCATTAAAGAAGACAAATCGTTCACCAGTGTGTCTAAATATTGCCTTTTATTAGTTCCTATTTTCTAGAAAGTAAGGGAGATTAAACAAAATGGGTAAGGCAATTTTTAAGTTGTTATTCTACCTGAAATTGACCAGAATACTCTATCATTACAGAATACCCTACCTACTCCTAGGAACACAGATAATGATGCATTGTCCAGGCAGACACCTTAGAGCCCCCAGAAGATTAATAAATTAACACCTGGACACTAAAATACCTTTAAATTTTGATAGCAACTTAGGGAGAAACAATGTTTTTCCTCTGTAGGAACTTAATATAAGTCCATCTCACACAATTCACTTATCTGCATCTTCATTTCTCAACTGTCACATATCGAATGTTCTTTTTACATCACTCTTACTTGTGTCATCACTGCAATACTTAAAAAATCATCAAATACCTAAACCAATTCTATAGGGCAAAAAATGGACTAAGGAAAAGAGAGGAAAGAAGTTCTAGACAAATATCACCTTTCTTGATCAAAGCAGACTTGGATACCTTTTTTCTGCTCTCTGCTCAGAACTGAGCAGTAACATGCCATTTACCAAAACCATCCACAATTTCAAGAGAAACACAACGAACCAGAACAAATCATCGTTATCTGGTCCCATGAATATAGCTTATAACTGATACACTTTAGAAACACAAAATAATTTCAAGAAGTGGAAAATTTTAAATTGCTGTAAGTCTGTATTTTACCTCTCTCTCTATTTTGTCAGTCTCATATTTGAAGACTTGCTCTTTTAAATCAATACACTTGGCATTTAATTCCTTGTTTCTCTCTTCCACTAGGTAAACTTGCTTTTCAGTATCAGCTCTGAGTTTGTTGAAAATATCATTAAACCGATCTTGCACATCATTCACTACTCTTTCTTTGATGATCCCCTTGTTCTGCAGATCTTCCAGCTGCTGACGGAGCAGAACGTTTTCACTCTGGAGCAAGGCCAATCGCTCCTGCATGGATTCCTGCTTTATTGTAAGTTTGTTTACTTGGTCTTTCTCAAGTTGTCGAGCATGATCGTATTCCTTTGCCTGACACTGGGTTTGACTTAATTCTTTTTGCGTCATTTCTAAATGCAATGTTTTTTCTCTGAGCGTTTGTCTTAACTGGTGAAGCTCATTTTCTAGACTATTAGCTTTGCTTTCAGCTTTACTCAGCTGCTGAGACAAGCTCTTGTTGGCTTCTCGCACATCCGAGAGGTCATGATGGAGCTTGTCTTGCAAGCGAAGCCACTCATCACGTTCTCTCTGAAATGTTCGTTCGACGTCACTTCGTGATGACTGGTGACGTTCAAGTTCTTGGACAGTAGTGTTCAAGCGGGAACGAAACGATTCAATTTCTGTCTCTAGTCTGTCTTTGCTTTCTTTTGTCTGCTCAAGTTTGGAAGTTAGCATTGCGGATTCTGTCTTTAGTAAGTTCAGTTGCCCATTGTACTGAAAAACTGTTTGTGTTAAGGCTTCCTCATTTAGCTTGAGCTCTTTTTGGAGATCTTCATTTTTTTCTTTCAAGGTCTCATTTTCCTCTAAATATTTTCCTTCTTCCTCCTGGTGCCTAAGTCTTATTTGGTCAAGTTCTAGTCTTAGCATGGCAATCTCATCTTGCAGTAACTGATTTTTGTACAACAGATCCTTTTCTCTCTCAGTGTCGGATTCCTGAATGACAAGGAACATGAATAAATATCCAGGTGGGAAATAAATCTACAAAACCACTTCAGCATTAAACTGCATTTTAACATTTCTAACACCGCAACATGACTTCAAAGATGAGAGTGAAATTTCAGGTAAGACATAAGCTATTCTATGAACGAGTGCATGTGTCCAACACAGGCACAGAATGAAAGTGTAACATATCCATAAATAAACATGCCAAATACAGAATGCCTTTTTTCTGTAAAGCAGCAACTAAATAATAAAATTATTTAAAATATTTCAGGTGTAAAGGTTATAAAATAACAGTGCTTTCTTGTGTGTGCATGCCTTTAAAATATTCCCTTTTAGATTAACTTAGCTGTGTTTCCGACTTGGTAAAATCTGTTTACCAGAGGTAAAATCTGTTTACCAGGCTAAAAAGGGTATTTTCCTTTTTAAAAATCTCCTTAGCACTTTTTTTAGCATTACTGAAAGTTCACTATACAGCTGAATCATCCTGGAATGCAAGAGTCTTGTATAGTGCCTGTTTATTACACAATTTTTTCCATGTAAACATATTCACTCTATATTTACTGGGCAGCACAACCAAGAATAAATAATTCTTCCAAGAATTTCAAATGCTTAGTAAATTCAGTAAACTTCTCAAGACTCCCTTTTTTTTTTTTTTATAGTGGTCATGATTGCTTATTCTCCTTCAATTATTTTAACTAGTATTGAGAGTTTAATTCATTGCTGATCTTTCTTCATAAAACTTTAATATGTGGAGGTGGAAAAGAACTTCATACTTCAAGTTTGATAAGGGAATAAATAATTAAAAAAACCCCAAGTAATGGAAACACAGAATGAGTGCCAACTTCCCTCCTGGTCAGTCTGGATGTAGGTAGCTAGGTGTTTCACAGCTAGAAATCTTAAAAAGTGATGATAAAATGTCAAGGAAATAAAAATAAGTTTAAAAAATGGCATAGTGTTTCCTTTTAGCTTTCTACTTGTACATGCAGTGTAAGTAGGTACAACACTGATACTGCTTTCCAGAACTTTTAAAGACAGAAGGGAAAACAGAAGAGGTATTTGCACAGTAAAATTACACTGGTAAACTGTAAAGAATCCATCAAGAAGCAGAAAAAAAATTTAGTTTTATTATAACTTTAGAACAAACATGGTGAAATTTAATTAATTAGAAAAAAAATCTGCTTACATCTGAACTTTTTCCTATAGTTCTTCTTGTCTCTTCTTCTAGTTCCTTTTGTCTCCAAAGGTGATTGTTCAAAATGCCTTCTTGCAGGGCTCTGGCACTCTTTTCCTGAGAGAGCTGTCTCTGTGTTTCATCACGCTCATCTTCAACCTACAATAATACAATTACATTACTTGCACCCTCAGGAAAATCAAAGCTGGCACTATCATCCCACTCTCCCTTTTATTCTTGTAAATATTTTTGCTTTCCACAGTCACGATAATCCATCTATAAATTTTAATTTTCTTCTAAAAAATTAAGAATAGAGAATAATTTAGTTATTTTAATTATTATTTTTTAATAATTTAGAAAAATAACTCAAAGTTAGGCTTTGAAATACAAAAAAAAGAAGGGAACAGACTACTTAGAAACCAGCTGTTTGCAAAATATGGCAATAGTTACCCAATCCCTCTTCCATGAACAAAGTACCTCTTGTTTAGGCATACTGGAATACAACACCAATTAAAAAGAAGCAGAAAATAAGAAGACAAGTGTTTAAGTCATTATCTAATATACCTGTTTGAAGAGCTTTCTCAGTGCTACTAACTCCATTTCTAAATTCCTTGATTGTAACTCAAGTTGCTGTTTCTCCTCCATCTCTTTACAATACTGCTCTTCTTTACTTCTGAGTTTTTCTCTTGTTTTCTCATATAGTGTTTCTACTCTGAGTCTCTTTTCTTCTTCTTGTTTCAAAGTAAACCTGGGATTTAACAGTATAGGTGAGAAACTAAAGCACTGATATAAAAATTAGATATTCTACACTATGAACTTGCAGAAACAACTCAAACCATAAAAACGTTAAAATATTTTCATAAAAATATTAAAATATTTACTCTGATTTTTAACTTTTTATTTTACCATTCTGATTCTGTTCTTTCCATCCCACTGGTGGGGAAGTGAGTGAGCAGCTGCATGGGGTGTAGCTGCCAGCTGGGCTTAAACCATGACAAACTGCTAGAGTCCAATGCAGGCAAAGCTGGGACTGGCTTTGTCTTCCTCATGATCCTCTTCCACACACCAGGAGGCACAACTCAAAGCTCAGTTCCCTCAGCCTCTCCTCACAGGGCTGGTGTTCCTGCTCCCTGACCAGCTTCCTAGTTCTCTGCTGAACTCACACATATCAATTAAGATCCCTCTGGTACTAGAAGGCCAAAAACCGGACACAGTGCTCTAGATGCCATTCAGTAAGTGCTGAGTAGGGGCAAATAATCACTCCCTTCCATCTCCTGATCTGCTGCCATTGGCCTCCTCAGCTGCCAGCTCATACTGGTTCATGTTCATCTTGCTCTGCCAAGACCAACAAGGTCTTCTCAGCAAGCTCCCTGGGCAAGCCATCCCATCCCTGGGATATCATCACAAGAGGATCTTCCTTCCCAAGAGCAAGGCTCTGCATTTGCTCTTGCTGAATTTCATATGGTGTGTACCAGCTACTCCTGTCTGAAGTGATGCAAACAGTGGTTAAAAATCTCACATCATCCAAGTCTAACTCAGGATTATAGAGAATGGGGCAACCCTGACTTTGGCTTTTCAAATAAGCAAACATGCAAGCAAATAAGCACTCTATTCTTCTCTAAACACTTCTGAGTTGCACTCCGTGGACTTACCTGAATTTCTAGTATTATAAATCAACAGAAACTGCAAAGACAAAAACATACACATCTCATATAAATCACCCCTCTTGTAAAGCTCATTTTCCCATACAAACTCTCTTGTTCTCTTCTCTTGCTACTAAAAAAGAGAAAACATCCAGACAATTTTAGATGGCACTAATACCCAGGTGTTTTTTCCTGACATTACATCCTTTATAGCATAACTTGTCCATGGGATTCAAATTACAGAAAATCAAAAGACTACAAGTTTCTCATCCATCACATGTATCATCAGCACCTTCTGGCACATCAACACTGACAAGGTAACACTAACAAGGTAATCAGAACACAAGATTACATACTTAAGGCTTTGGATATCACTTTTCCATTCTACTTCTTGATGAGCCAATATGGATTTCAAATCTTGAGTCTCTTCTGCTATTAATTTTGATTCCTCCTTTTCACTTTTCAATTTTTTTACTTCTCTCCAGACCGCTGCATACCGATTTTTTTCATGCTCTATTATTTGCTCATATTTAAGAAGTATGTTTTGAATTTTCAGTAAAATGGCAGAACCTATTTTGAGATAGAGAAGACAAAGACACACATATGCATAAATACTTTCTAATGTGTAAATTATTTGATTTGGTGTAGGTAATAAGGTTTTGAGAAGACTGAAGGCAGTGGGAGTTCTCTGTGAGAAGAGGCCAGGGCGTGCCCCATGCCAGACTGAGACAATGGACCCACTGCAGGGCACAGCTGTGCCTTTCAGCTATGCTGGTGGCACCTCAGAAAAGAAAAATGTATTTAGGAGAAGAAAAAACCACCACTCAGGCAAAGGAAAAGGAAACAAATAGGAAAAAACAGCTGCAGTTTATACACAGAGGTCAGTGATGAAGGGGTGGTTGGGGAGGTGTTATCTTAAATATAAATGAACCAAGATACCTAGGAGTGCACACAAAGAAACAATGTTTTAGAAGAGAAATTTGTGTCATCTGAGAAAAAAGTGACCTTAGAACATACCTGTATGATCCACAGTAAGCTGTTCTAAGAGCAACACAGCCTCTTTGTAGGTGGATGTTGGTAATTTGACATCCTCTGATGATGTGTCAGATGAGTGAGTTAAATCAAGGTCATCAGTTATATCCATTTGTATGCTGACCTACAAACAATACAGTATTTTCTGTATACAACTATGTAATATTACAGAGGCATGAATGATTCATTCTTTCATTCACAGCCTATATCTGATTGATCTCATCTAAGTGATTAAAAGCTAATGAAACTATCAAGAAACTAATTTTACAGTACCTTGTTCTTTTCACTCGCTGTTTTTGCTGCAGGTCTGGAAAACAGAAATGTATTTCAGTTCTGGAATCCTTATCCTGCATTAAGAACAATATCTAAAGTTGTTTTGAAAACTTAATTTCAGTAGGGAATTAAAGTAAAATTTTATACAAGAGTTTTTTTAGATGTAGGTGAATACTGCAAAAAATTAACATCCTTATTGGAGGATTTTTTTTTCACAAGATATTAAGCAAATAGTTGAAATAACTGTTCACTCAAAGTGATAGGAATCATACAGCTACAGACATGGAGATATACAGATACATAGTTATGTGCATTCCCTGTTTAATACTAGAGGTTTAGTTCTCTTCAGTATTTACACTCTTTCCCTCACAGGTCAAAGAAATGGAATTTTGGATTCTCTAGTGTACTTAGGCTGACTGGAATGGTGTAAATTTTCTTCAGAGCAGCCCACACAATGCTGTGTGTTACGTTTCTGACCAAAACAGGGTTGATAACACACCAGTGTTTTAGCTATTGCTGAACAGTGCTTGTACCCTGTCAACAATTTTTGTTTCTCATTTTGCCACCTACAGCTAAGTTTGAGGTAGGCAAGAAGTCAAGAGGACATACAAGTTGAAGAAACAAAATAGAAAGGAAAAAACTCAAACCCTAAGATGCATGTGACGAAATCGCAACTTTGTTCTTGTATAAGTCCCTCCTCTCCCTTTTTAAAAAAATAAAATATAAGTTTACATATACACCAACCATCAGGTAATTTTTCAGCACTTGTGCACACTGTCTTTATAATGAACTTAGCTAAGATGTTCAAAGCACATAAAGCAAAAAGGATGTGTTTTGGAACACAGAAAGCATCAAGTCACATTGTCATATGAAGGAACAAAAACCACTGTGCACATCAGGTTTACAAAAAACTTACCTTTAGCTTTAGGTCAATTTTTATCATTAAGTAAGTTTTAGTTATAACATTCCTTATATTCAGTACCTTCCTTCCTCTCGAGATGTTTCACTGAAAGTGCTATCATCTGGTACTTGAAAATTATTCCCACTGGAAGAGCTCATCTGCTGATTAGCCTTCTGCTTTGAAGTCTGTCCTTTATTTTTCTTTGCAACATCATGATTCAGGGCAAACTCACTACATTAAACAGAAAGAAAAAATATTACCAATTGAGTAACTTTACAGAAAATATTTACTTGAAACAGACATAAGATGATCTCCAGAAACAACTGAGATGAAAAATATCTCTGATAAAACACAGACTTAACTCCAAGGACTGTGGAGTATTTAAAAGTATTTAAAAAACCTTGGCCTAGGAATGAATGGGGAATGTGGAACCTGAACTAGATGCAGGTAGTATCTCATACCCACATTAGAGGAAGTAGTAAGAGCAGAGATTCCTTTGAAGGACAGACAGAAAAACCCTCCTGCTTATGATTTCATAAAAATATCAATGCCTCCTTCAAACTTTTAAAATTCATTTGGTAATATCTTTTCCCTCTCCCTAAAAAAAAAAATGTGTTTTTCTTAAGTGTTTGTGAAGCAGTGGACTACTCAGTTTTGCTTTCAGCATCAAAGAAACTGCTTCAACTAGTACAATATTAGAAAACCTAAAAAATACTTAAGTAATCATGCAAATAAGAATTAGAGATCATGTCTTTAGTTTATACTTTCATTGGCATTTTAATAATTTCTGACCTTTCCGCAGGTGAAAAATCCTTGTTGACTTTTTCTTCTGTAGTGTTTTCATTTTCCATTTTTAAACAGTCATTCCTCCTTAATGTAAGCTTTTCTTTCATTTGCTGATTAGTAATATTGCCTGGTGGTGTATTTAATTTATCAACGTTTTCCTCTTTTGCCACTGTCTGTGTATTGAAACATCTTTCTTTGCTTTTTTCCTTTTCAACCTACAAAAAGAAAGTTAAGTTTCAAGTATTAATCAGTATTTCCATAAAAGAGAAACAACAATATCCAAGATTGAATAATTCAGGGTTTGTCTCTGAATTAGTGTAAAATGAAAAAAAAATATAGACAAGTATTTTCACAAAAATGACATTACAAAGTGTATTGTCGTTGAAAGTACTTCGAATTCATTCATGATCCTATGATGTAACAGAAACATAGTCCTTAGAAATAAAACAGTGTATCTTAAAACATGAACAACAAAAATGTAAAGGCATTACTGATGGATTCAAGAGCTAGAAGGGCTGCACAATGTTTGTTATAAAAACAGAAATAAAAATATCGAGTGGAAGTGTGCTTGGTTACTGCTTCCTGCATGGAGGGTAGATAGGGCAGTAGGGAAAAAGATTCCAAACCCACAAGTAGAAACAAGTCCACTCACAGCAAACAGCAATTTAAGTGAAGGGCAATGAAGACACACCATGCAGAAATCACAGCAAATGAGAAGTTTAGTCAAGACCCTGTTCAGAAGCTATTTTCATCTTTGTTTCAGAAACAAAACTAATTTAATTGTGTGCACTTCTTTTTACGTCAATGAAGTGGTAACTTCTTACACTGGAACTGAGTGCCACATACTGTTAAACTGGAATAGTGCATTCTGTGTTTTCTGAAAAAGGGGAAAAGGCAACTCTACACTGCTCTCTTTATTCATAACTATTGTATTTTCATTCCAACAACAACTGATTTGCACAAAGCATCTTCATTTAATGATGAATAGCTGAAGTGAACAGGACCATTGATATGGTGAAAGACTAAAAAATAAGGAGTAGCAGGTGAACTACCTCTTTTTGCAGCTGTACCTTCTCTTTCTCCAGAGCCAGGAATACTGTTTGCAGTATTCCTACCTTACTCTTAAATCTTTCCATATCTCGTTTTAGCTCTTCATCAAGATTCCTTTCCAGCATGCCACACGATTCCTGAGCACTAGTGAAAAGACTGTCAGTTTCTGTTTCTCCTGTATTAGTGTTGATAAGGCAGTCCTTGGGAACATCATCATTAAATCCAGAACATTTTTTAAGTTTCATTTCTGTTACAGAATGTGCACTTTCATCACGTGTACAAACAGGTCTTATTTTAGGAATATTAGAAATGTCACCCAAAATACTTGATTTTAAACTATGTCTCAGGGAGTAAGCAGGACCTTCCTCTGTATTTTTACTATTTTCATTATCATTCTCTTCTGTTTCCATAGCAGGCATTTTCTTTTTCTCTCCTTTTGCTAGAGACACCTTTCTGTTATCTACATTGTTAATGCCAGCTTCTTCATCTGTATTCCAGGTATCTTCTACATTTATCTTTACGCTATTTTGATCAGGAAGAACACCAAGACTTGGTAATACAATTTCCATTTTGGGTATTTTTCCACCTAGCGTAAGTTTAGTATCTCCAAATTCACCTTGGATTTCTAAATTATTACTTGATTCTGTCACAGGAGATGAAATAATGTGAGAACTCTTGAATGCTTCACCAAAGCCATCTTCTGGTATTTCGTCCACAAGGGAAGCAGTTTTCCCAGCTTCATTTTCACCAAACAACTGCTTCAGCTCTGCTGTAATGTTTTTAAAATTTGTTTTCAATTCCCTTTTCTCATTTTCAACCCACATTCTTTCGTATCTTTCTTCCCAAGGTATTAGATTTAACTCCTTGTCAGCACTGTGCGATTCCTCATTTTTTGTTAGAGCTTCCTGATGTGAAACTTCTGCTTTGTCAGTCTGATTTTCATGTGCTGTTTTTTCTATTAAGTTGGTAGATTCTAAAATATATTTATCCTTAAGTAAACATGTATAGACAAAAAGATTACCAAAAAAAAAAGGAAGTTACAGTTAATCTAGGTAATTTCCATTGCAAACTCATCCTATCATGTAACAGAAATAACAGCATTGAAGTATTTTGAAAGCAATTTTTATAATATAAATCAAGGGATACTAAATTGAAGGTTGACTGACTCACCTTTTTCTTAAAAGGCAAGGACTTACTAGCTACTAGGACTTACTAGAGACAACAGCTTTTCTAGGATTGGATTTGTCTAGATGAGGGTTACTTTCACCTTTAGGCCTGCCTGCTTTCTGTAACCAGCGGCCTTTGTCAGAAAGCAATTTATTTTTTCATGTTTTATTGCTTTAATACCATTTTTCTTTGCAACTGCCAGTGTTTCCTCACCTTCCTTCCTTCATTATTCTACTGTCTGGCATTTTACAATCCCCTGCCAGCTAAGCTAATACAGTGTTAATGAAAATGACAACCTTTTTATTGTCCACCACATGGAGAACTGGGCTTATTTCTTCACCCAAGGAGCAGAAACGTTAAATTTCATTCCAAGCTCCAAAGAAAAACATTTATTAGGGAAACCTGTCCATTCCTTCCCTCATCCTAAAAGTCAGGAACCCAAACTTATGTGAAAACCATACCATGCCTCACTCACCCCCCCCAGTCTCCTCATGTCCCTGACCCCACATCCTGCTCCTCACATGCTCCTTCCCCATATGCTTCCTAGTGCCTTCCATACAGGCCTGCAGCCTTCAGCCCAATGGGCTAAGACCATCCAACTCCTCTCTCTCTTCTTGTTAGCTAAGCCCTTCTCTCCCTCCAAAAATTCTTGCTTTCAGAACAGGGAAGGAGCACCTCAGCCAGCTACCATCTGTCTCAGCCTCTCCATTCCCCAAGTTCACTGCCCAACCACTAATACCTTCCAGCAGGCCTAAGTTCCATGCTCTGCCTGTTAATATTAAGCATGTTCCTTTTTCGTCATAGCTAGGTGTGAGGTAGAAGTAATTTGCTCCACTGTCCCTTGAGGTGCTACAGAAGACTCCAGACCCCTCTATCCAGCCTTCTCCCTCTCCTGTTGTAGGCCCAACACAAACAAGATGCCTGCCTTATTCCTGTCTAAAATGCCCTCTGAACAAAACCTTTTCAAACACTTACTAAGATGGCCAAACAAGCACATATTTTGCAGGGACAGTGAAAGCATTGAGGTCACAAAATTAAAATTTTTTTTGTTTCTTCTTCTGTCACAAAGTGGAAGACCAGGCATACTTAATCAAATAGATCAACATACTAGAGACAAATTTCCTTCTTTACTTGAATGTGCATTTTGCATAGGGAAAAAAATGAATTTGACTGCACTGTTTCTCAGCACCGTGCAAAAGGAAGAAAACTGAACAAAGTCTAAGCAAACCAGTTGGAAACAAATTAGTGTAACAGCAAGTATCCAATATAATGAGAAAGATTTTTCCCCACCATATGAAGATTGCATCCCATTTTACTTCAGGCTGTTATACAACATTTATCTACAGGATTCGCCAGAATTATTCACTGACTCTAAGTTTCCTTTACTTTACATGTGTATAATATATAATTCTTTGCTTTACAGTGTATAATACAATTTACTGATTGAGATTCTTAATTCAAAATCTTTGGTGTTACATACCCACACTCCATAGTGTTCAATGGCATCCTTATCATCTTCTTTTTCAGCTGCTGATGACATATGAAAAGTAGATCCTGAGTACTCACCTACAGTGAGAAAACTGTATTTTGATAACCAGCATGACCTAATACTACTTATTTACATTTAGAGTGCATCTTGAATCACATTTGTGAGAAAAATCTTAAACACAAAATAATGCATCGCCTCTAATTTGTGAGCTCTTAGAGACAAAAATTACCATAAAACAGATTGAAGATATATCTGTGTACATTGCTTTCTTACAGGGCATTTAAAGGAAATTTGCTGAAAATTGCTGCAAGTGGTCACAAATCAACCAATCCTGTTTATTAAAGATGCATTTTCTCAATCTGTTTGAAACACTGTGTGCCATACAGTAAATAGTTACATGGCTCCAGCAACTGTAATTCCCCTATGTGCATATGTGCAGTACACAAAAAATTATGAAAAAAAATCACAGCTTTGAAATATTTTAAGGCCCCAGCTTTACTCTATCCATGAAACAAATCTGTCTCTAGACATGGATCTGGACTGAGTATTTCAAATTGCTATCTTAACTGCTGCAGAAGACACAGATGGGAACTTAAAGACAGACTTGTGTAATGCTGAGAAACAATCCATGATCTGAACACTTCACTCATACTGTTGAAAACTGGATTCCACTCTTCCCTCTCTCAGAATTTCTATTTAACATGGGCAGGTCACAGATTTCTCAGATGTATGCACTCAGCCTACCCTGAATCTCTGTTACACCAGAGAACTGGACTCCAGATAATCCCAGACACAATCTACAATCAGCACCTCATTGTCACTGTTCTTGTGGAAGGCACGTTGTACACTTTCAAATGACAAGGTTTCAGAAAGAAACAAGTCTTAGCAATTCAAGTGGGGAATCTCAAAACAAGAGATGGAGGCTTTTCATCCTTATCACTCTGCACCTCCTGTTTTGCTCCGTAACGCCATGAATTCTACACAATAGCCTTTCTACACACAAAGTTTCACTGCTAAAGAGGGACACATCTTGTATCTCTCCTACAAGAAAAATGAGCAAGACTAAGAAAAATAGATAGTTATCATTGTAAGAATACAAAAGGGCACAACCTCACTTCTTGGCATTTTCTGCTTTAGGTGAGTACTTCTGCAAGCCTTCATTCCTTGAAGGGTTCTTAACATTTGATACAAGCTCAGAGTTACAACTTTATGTCTGAACTGGAGTCTGAGCTCTGCAGTCAGTCATAAAGGTCTCCAGAGGTCAATTTTGATCCCAAGTTACACATTGTGAAGTAACAACCTTTTCCTCCCACCACACTGCTGGGTAAAATTTCTGAGATTTTTTGTAGATTTGATTGTTGGGTATTTCAGCACAAGGCATTACACAACAGTCATTAGTGAACTGACAGCACTTATTTCACAGGGTTGTTATGGTGATCTCTTGATTACTTTGATGCATTTCAGATAGTCTGATAAATACTAAAGACAATAATAACAGCAATAACTAGGGATTATCTAAGGATAATGTTCTACAAGGAACACAAGCATTTTCTGTCTTCCTTGTTCTTCAACAAGAGGAGCTTTAGACTTCACTCATGCTTATAGATATCCCAATACAAAGCTGTTTGCTGGTGCAGATGAAGGCTCCAGCCAGCAGTAAAAACAGACAGATGTGCTGGTGGTTGAGGAACATTTGTAGGTAGCATCACAGAAATTACTGCAGAGAGCGTCCTAAGTTATCACTATCAAGACTGCTATAATCAAAAGCAACCCAAACTCCTATTTGGTCTTGCCCATCAGAGAAGTTTTAAACAGCAGCTATGTTGAGTTTGAAGTCTCAGTCTTCAAGTAAGATTTTAGGATCTTTGGAGCCCAGATCTACTTCACATTGTGTTTAATCAATCTTGAAATTTCTGTGTAACTGGCAGAGAACAAGGGAAAAGGCAGGAATGACACAAGGCAATAATGTTATTCCATTGTCAGGACTGCCTGGAAAGGGAAGATGTATGCTGGAGGAAGCCAACATCACGGAAGGGTAGACAACAGGAGCAAACATGTACAGGTGCGTATTTCAGTAGTCCTGCTTCCAGAATACTTGGTTAGAACCATTAATTTAAAATTAGGAAAATATTTGCAATTATAATGTGTCTGTCCATGAAAGAACATGACAAAGAGACAGTCATTAATACCTTCAATATCCTCAACATCTTCTAAATCAAATTCCTGCAATAGTTCTGCAAAATACGAAACAGATGCCTTATTAAATACTCTTAAAAGATTATTAAGCTAAACCCAGAATCACTTAAGGCAAATACTACCTGATTTCTGCTGCCTGTTTTCAGGAGAAGTTTCGTTCATTGCCAAAGCAGATATGGAAGTCTTCAGCTATGAAAGACAATCCAATGATAAAACACCAAATTCAAAGTAACTACAAACTATTTAATGAGCAGAATAAGTAGTCAGTCTGACATGAACAAATACTTACCTGTGAATTGTTGGGTTTCTCCAAGAAGCCTGGAAGTGAAAAATATTTTGGGAAATGTTATTTCTTAAAATTGTGGGTACTTTTTACTCCATTCAACATCAGTAGTTTCTACAACTAAGTATTTGTGTGTCATAACATGATAGGCTAAGAAAGCTTACACTGTAGCATGGGTCCATACAATGAAATATTTAAGCATTATTTAATCAAGAGTAAATACTGAACATTCCATTTTCCTCATCTTGCAGCATGTGTCTTAGTACACAGGAAAAGAACAATGCATACTTTCCATCATACACCTTGGATTTAAAAAATAATTATCACAGAACTAGGACAATATAGGTGAAGCAGTAAGGTCATGTTTGTTAACAGAACAAGATTAAAATATTTAGTCCCTTTGAGGAGCTGAATCCTGCTTTCTAAAAGGATTATTTCAAAAGCCAAAGCTGGCCTGCTGTAATGAATGAACATAAAACAGCACTATGACTGTGATTATTCTACAAGTGCTTAATATTGAGGAGCATTTTCCTTTCCATTGATGGGACTAAGAAAGCATGGGTGCAGACACAAGAACCTCACATATGTCTAACAAGGTAAAACCAAGGCAGTGTTCATCAGATTGTTGTGGTTTGCCTTGCAGGGGAACAATATAAACAAATGTTGTCTGGTTTTAATCTACATTTATAACATAGTTCCAAATATTTTTTTAAATTTTGTCCAACATTAAATCATTTCCAAACCCACATAATCCCACCTATATTTGTCAAATCCTCTGCTTAAGTCATCTTAAGGTTTGAGTACTCTTATAAATAAGTATATGAAAGAATACTTATAATTACGAAGAATGGCTCCATGGCAAAAATTTTCTATTTAAATAATTTTTTTTATATTTCATATTAAAAAAAAAACCCAAACCAGCATTAAAAAACAAACAGTATTAAATTTCAGTAAACCTGGTGGTCCAGCAGAGTGGGAAGACCTGAGAAAGATTACCATAACCACCTTTTACCACCTTTTCACACTGACCCTAAACTTGTCTTAGTAGAATTCTTGTCTAAACAGAATTCCGTGACAAATAGTTAACAACCACATTTGAAGCTCCCGGAAGATTGTAAAGTCTTGTTCAAGACACTCAAGAGACAGTGTCACAAACTACAGGCAGAAATCCTCAGCAAAAATCCTGTACTTGTAGTCCTACTTTAGCTCCTGGGCAAAGCACAACATAAAGCTATCAAAATGCTATCAATGCTATCAAAAGCTAGGGGGGACAAAAATGCTAAGCCAGATCATAGCTGTCTTCTGCTGCATTATCATCTAAGAATGTTAAATGTTGAGAAAGGTCAGTCCCAACAGACATACACTGTCATCACTATGAAACAAGAACTTGAATCAAAAAAACTAGATATTCACCCTAAGAACACAAATAATGCAAAGAACTTCCTTTACAAACTGGCCAGCAAGTGCTGTGATTACTGGCATTAATTAACAAACAGTAAGCACTTCATTGGTATGGTTCGCACTCACACCATGACTGCATTTCTAAGACAGACACTGATAAAAGTTTACTTTAGCCTATAAATGCTTACAGACAAACATTAGCCCACCAGGAAGTTACCATTGTCACTTTCCCCTGAAGCAAACGGGGAGCATGCTCCATGTCTCTCTGCAGCTGGGAGCAGCACACCACATGATATTTTTCTTGGCATTTCAGAGTCCGCCTGTGTAACCTAAAACACATGAATCAGAATTGGTACAAATGCATTTTCAACTAATTTCTATACAAAAAGTTCCTGCTAAACCAATTAATGTAGCATGGTATCAAGTATATTCTAGATACAAAACCATTTTTTAAGGCCCTTGGCAAGAATCCATCAAAATCCAGTACACTGGAAAATCACAGCAATTGTGTTTGTTTCCAGATCTTAAGCAAAAACTCCACAGCACTATTCTGCTATGCTGACAAACCTTGACAAACTGGGCAACCACAAACAAGAATTAACATGGTAACTCAAGATATAGGTTGTGAACCAACAGCTCCATGTCTGCAGTGGTCCAACATTTGTACTGAACTTGTCTCTGACATTCAAGCTGGTACTGACATTCCCTAGGCATATATCCTGTGGTGGTGAATGAACACAGTGCTGCTCCCAATTGCAAGGGCCATTTGGATTGAACAAAGGTTAGCAAGGCAGAGCTTAGAACTACCTTAAAACTAACAGTGTTTTAGCCTTGTATTTTTAAGAAGGAGATGGGAAGAGTTCTTTTTTCTCAAAAGAACTAGAGGGCCTTAGCTACAGACCTTGCTGATTGCCACAGACAGAAAGAATGAAAAAGGCAAATAAGGCCAGCATGTGCAGTGTGTCTGTTGAACATGATTTTAAAGAGGGCCAGGGTACACCTACAAAAGGTAGAGAGGATCTGCTCAGAAGCAGTTGGCCATCTAGGTTGTAGACCCCAAGGGCAACAGCTTACCAGGTCAGCAGACTAGGGCTGTATTGTGAAAAAGCAACAATCCTGCCAGCCTCTGTGAAAAGGCTGAATATTTTAAGCAGCAAGGAACTTCACTGTTTCAGGACTATACTTGGAACCAAACTCAAAGGCCAATTGCTGAGACCCAAGCCATTATCTCAACCTAACTTCATCCCAATTCTAACTGAGCAGCTGGCCTAGAGCAGAAGTATTTCAAGGGCCCCCAGTTACAAACATATGGCAAAAGGAAGAAAAGAGGAAATAAGCCTTATCAACAGTAATATCCAAATGAAAAGGAAGCCCTGAAGTGATTTTGGATCTTACTCCTACTTCCTGCAGTGGAAACCCTTGTGTCCTTCACAAAAAGTACCTCGGAATCCCAGGGAGATTCAGCATCTTCCTCTTGCTCTGCTCCCACTGTTGGAAGGACACCTACAAATAAGGTAAGAAGTGAGATGCTTGAATGTTGTACATCCAAAGATGCAGGTTCCATTGATGAGGACAAACTAAGAAGCAAGTTTTATTCAAGCATTTCTTCCCACCTAGACACATCATGTTATCTCCTTTACACTTCCAGCTCCTTTTGCTTCCTTTCTATCAGTAGATGGCTGTGCACAACAGCTGACAAAGCTACAGGCAATACCCAACACTCTTGGCTAACATTTGGGAAGATACTCCAGTATCCTGCAGTTCTGTTGTATACACAATTAGGGTCTCTCCAGCCTACAGCTCCAAAATTTGGCATTTGCTATCACTTTCCACTGTACAGGGGGTACCTGTACAGAGACACTCTCCAAAACTTCCTCACACTAACATCCACAAAGTCACCAAGAAACAATGCTCCCTTTGATGTGCTACTAGGAAAGATCTTCCCTGATAAAGTTGTTACCCGGCCCCTTCCCAGAAGCTAGACACCTACACTTTGCCATTTAAAAATAGAGGCTCACACCTCGAACACTTAACCCGAACACACAGAAGCCATTTCTGTCTTGAGGGGGTTAAAATTCAAACCTCTTCTCTACCAGATGATTTTAAGGTTCAGTCTCAGGAGGTTCCTAGTCAGATTTTACTATTGTATTTCTATTTTAAGCTACTCCGTTAGGAAAAACTGATTCAGGATTCCATTGTGTGGACACACACACATAAAGAAGGGGGAAGGAGCTAGATGCTTATGAGAACACCCACCCCAGAAGAGGCAACTGCTGGTCCCAATCTGAACTCTTACACTATGCCAAATAAATACTTACAGTAAAACACATATAGACAGATGAGCACGTATAGGCACAACACTAGAATACAGCAGGTTCTGCCAGTGCCCCCCGCGCAGCATCTGAGCAACAGCTACACGTGCTCTAGTAACATCTACTACAACACCCTACTCTCTGGAGACAGACAATGGAAATGGTGCTTTGTCTTCCTATGGTCAGACCTCAGGTAAGTATCAAAGTGCTCTACTCTGACTGGGCTGGTAATGTTTTCAAGCACACACATGTGGTGCTGGAGAGACCTTCTACGTTTTAAAACTGGACAAGGTGAGGTACTGGAACAGCTTTCTCTCAGCTTGACTCAAATCCTTCCCTGGCTTCAGCCAAGAGCAATCACAGCCGTTCAATGTGACAGCTCTTGTCATAAAAGGGAATACTGTTGTCATGCAAGACATTGTAGTCCTCCTTCTCTTTTTCATCTGTGCATTTTGTTCAGATCACTTCAGGGAGAACATAGCAACAAATCAAGAATGGCACTTGCTTCATATCACACTGCTTTGTATACAATGCTACAATTTCAGTTAAGAATGAATGAAAAGCAACACGATCTGCTTTCCTTCTCTGCCAATGCCCACTGGGACTCACGGGCAAGAGAAAACTTTGCTATCATAGAAGTCAATCGCCATTTTAGTTCATTTTCTATGCATTAACATTTGTAGAGGAAGAACTTGGGTCAGGATTTACAAAGTCGTTTCTCTCACCAGAGTTGTCCTTTGAAGCTTTGTGGACTTCATGTCTATCATTACAAACAGAATTTTTCACATTCTCAGCAACTGTAGTTTGTAGCTTTTTGCCAGCACCCTCTTTCTCTTCTTCACGTTCAGATGATTCTTCCTAAAAGAGATCAACCAAAACAGCTGAAAAGAAGAGTAACAAACATCATCTTTGCTGCTCCCCCATAAGCAATTCCTCATGTAAGTCTATCTGTAGCTTCATTTAAGTTCCAGCATTCCAGAGGATATTTCTTTTTTTCCTCTACTTTGCTCCATGGAAAACCATTAGTTTCCTGCTCGCAATCTTACACAAAAATCTTTTTGGTTCCTCACTTTCAGCTATCACACCATGAATTTTCCTAAATGTCAATAAAACTTCACGGATAAAAACTGTAACATAGAACTGAGAAAAAATCTAACTGATTTCAAAGTCTACTGCCTATTCTTTTTCCATACTATAATGTAGTACCATACCAGAGCAAAGAAACTGTTTTGACTCTAAGTAGGACACTAACATCAAAAAAGGATGATCAAAAGATAGATACATGTGAAAAATGAGTATTAAGAGAAATCCAGTTTAGTATGTGTTTCTTTCTTTTCCTTAGAAAACACCCTTGTGATTGAATCATCCTTATACACTTACTTCGGTGCTTGAATGAAATGCTGCTCTCAAATCTTCTTCTTGCTTATTTAACTGCAAGTTTTCACTTTCTTGGTTCAGTGGTTTACAGACTTTATCACCTACTCCTTCATATTCCTCTTCTTCAGTATCTTCACCATCCACATGTTCAAGTATGACAGAGGTTGGTCTTTCAGGTCCTGGGGTTTTTTCTGCTAACCAAGAATTATTGCCACTTTCAAAGCCATCACTGAAGTTTGACTTTTTCTCCTTAACACCACAACTATCTGAAAGAGGCTGAGGTATCTCTTTATTCCAGTCTGTCGCTTTAGAGTCTGCAAAACAGGAGTCAGCATTTCTGTGAAATTTCTCCTCAATCATGCTTTTCCTGTTCCAGCTTTCTTGCATATCTTGCAGATTATTTAGATTTTGAAAGACAGCTTGTTTTGGTACTGACTTACAAGATACTTCATTATTCATGACCTTTGGAGACACTGCTATTTTATTTTCTTGGAACCTTTCACAAGACACAGCTATGAAAGACACAGGAGTATCAACAGATTCCTCCCCCTTTTCATCATGTTCTTTAGTTATTTCATCATCATCACAGATATCTCCAGGTCCACACTGAGCATCCCCTTCATACTTTGCTTTACTGAAATACTCTAATTTCTGATTAATTTCCCCTTTAGGTTCTGTTTTCTCTTCTTCCAGTATTTCATTTGACTGAGTTTCTTCATCTTCCAGCTCTTCCTCCTCCTTTTCATCTTCAGTAAAATCTTGATCATCCTCCTCCTCCTCCTCCTCATAATCTTCATCACCATCTCCATTGTCATTTTCATCCTCTCCCTCTTCCTCCTCCTCCTCTTCCTCCTCCTCCTCTTCCTCCTCCAATTCTTCTTCATCCAGGTTGCTTGCAGCTGAGACATCTTGATTAAACAATTCTTCACTGTCTCCTTTGTTCACATTTGCACCCGATGGGATTCTTTGTTTGAGACTTTTCTTTGGTGACTTAGGACTTTCAATTCTAGAACCACCACCATCATCTTAAAGTACAAGAAAAAGAAAAATGCATGTGAACAGAAGGAAGTACGTAAACAGTAATAGCCATGTTATCAGATTAATGTACAAGAGAGGAGCCATATGGGAATGGCTAGAAATGGAGGTGAGGTTGGGCAGGATTGAGGATGAACTTGATGAAGGAAGAAGGCTTAAGAGGGGATTAATATCTTCATTTTAATGACTTATTCTATTTATTAAGTGCCATGTTTACAAAATGCTACTTTTCTCATTTACTATTTCAAAAAAAACCCCCCGAAACCAAACAAAAAAACCTACTTAGCAAGTCTACTTTAAACATCAGTATATCGTGCAACCTTTTGCAAATAACTTACTGTTTTTCCTGAACTGCTGCGAAACATTCATTAACAGTGTCAGGTTTGGCTTCTGCAGCTTCTGTAAATAAAGATTTACTTAAGATTTTTTTTAACAGTAACAAAACAAATCCTTTGTTCACATCAAATCTTGAACAGTAAATATAATCAGACTGTCCTTATGATAGTGCTGGCTCCATCCTATACTTCTAACTACAAAAACACTCCTCTCATCCAATTCAGTAAGTATTTCACAGTGTGCAGGCATCCTTCTGTAAATTGTTTCCAAAAATGTTTACGCGAATAACCATTCTAAAAATCTGTTTCTAATATTTGTAATACTTAAGTAAAATTCAATTATATTTAAAAGTGCATTTTCACGACACTTACTTGCAAATGTGCACAAGGTAAGTAAGTATTAAGATCCCCATACTTAATGCATAAATTTAGTCCCTGCAAGTACACTTAAAAATACCCCTAAATTTCAAAATCATGGCAGAAAAAATGTGTAATCTCTATTTAAATCAGTGCAAGTAAATGAAATAAAGTTAAAACTAAACATGCTTGCATCTCCAGCATTACAGAGTGGGTTGAACTACCACACTCAGGTTTTACATCACTGCACAATGCAATGCAACAGAGTTGATGCTCCAGACATCACTCAGAAGTTGATAATTCTATAGATCATTAGTAAAAACAGTAGGCATGAGAGCTTGTAACTAACAAAAAGAGTACTACCTGAGCTTTGAAAATAAAAAAAAACGAGAGAGGAAAAATATGCAGTGTGTGATCACATGCAAGTACTGAATGTCATCTTATAGAAGAATATAGATGACCCATGACTCAAATGACCCATTTGAGTGACTCATCTGTTCATTGAGCACTCTTGAGGAACCTGCTGAGGAAAGGACAACTACGTGATGAGGATTTTTGTATGTCTTGATAAATAAATGTTCTTTATCACTCAGGAATGTATCCCCAAATTTACAGAAGACAGTAACAATGACTGGACAAGAACAGGATAGGCTATAATAAAAACTTACAAATTTTTAAAGTCTGCAAATCTGACTCATATGAACAAAAAAAAACCCAAAACTATGTGGTTATCTTGTCACCTACTGCTTTTTGGTCAAATTACAAATCTACTGTATACTCTGTCACAGCTACAGGTCCTTTAGGAAAAACTCACAGCAGAAGGAAGGCTGGCAGGCCAGGGATTACTTTAAAGAGAAAACAATATTGGCTGGAGCTCCAGTTTCTTTCAGATCCAAAGAAAATTTGCCTTCAAACCCCTTATTTTTACAGGATATTTTTCCTGTAAATGCACCATACCTTGGGGGTAAAATCAAGTTCCTCTTCCTCAGAGGTATGCCAACTGTCATCGCTCCCCTCTTTCTCAGAGCTTCTTTAAAAGCAAAGCAAAATGAGTACCGTGTCTCTTAAGTCATTCCTCAGGTAAGTGTTAGGTATTTTTGATGTCTCACCTTATTGAGTCTCCTTGGGAGAAGTCATCTATTGCTGTTCAAACATTAATAGACATATGAAAATTAAATTTAGCATGCTAAAAATTAACCATTTAAAAATTAAACATTTAACATGGACAACTCTACACATCATAATAGAACAATGCTTTGGGTAGTAAATTCAGTTCAAGGTGGCATAAATGACTGCATTTCCAAAACAAAACTGCATCTTCAAACAACACTGAATTAAAAAAAAAATGGAAATAAAAAGATCAGAGCTATATCTCTTTTGGACTCTTACACGTAGAAGCTTAAAAAACATAGAAACACACCTAAATTAAAAAAAAAACATTAAAAAAGCATAACATTAATATCCTACATTAGTAAACAATTAACAAAATGGTGGTGGTTTAGCAAGAGACTAAGAACTTCCAAAGTACTTGTCTTACACACAAGTACATACCATATGCAGAGATTTACTATTTTATGCAACATTATGTGTAACATTAGCCTAGATATTACACTATCCACTGCTCTACCCAGTTACAGATTGTTTTGCAAAGGTAATGAAAATCAAAAAGCATAATCAAGCTCTTAAGGTCAAGTAGAAGAATCACCAACAGTTCTGCACACTGCATCAAAAAAGGAATTCAGCAGACAAAAGTAGCAAACCCAGGGCATTCCATAGCACACTCCAAGCTTTCATCAGTGTTACAAACGTGACTTGCACGTAGGATAAATCAGGTCAGAAGGAACCTCAGGAAGTCTCTTAGCCAGGCTTCTCAAAGAGGGCTCAGTTATGAGGTCAGATAAGGTTGTTCAGGGCTTTATCCAGTGTAGTCTTAAACACCTCCAAGGAGGGAGACTGTACAACCTCTCTGTTTTACTGTTCCCACATCCAATTAGAAACTATTTTGTTGCCATTTATGCCTCTTATAGCTCCGCCTCCTGTCATGTACCACTGAGAAGCATGTGGCTTTGTCTTCTCACATGTACTAGAAGCTGCTGCTAGGTCCCCTGAAAATTCACTTCTCTAGGCTGAAAAATCCCAATTTCCTCAACCTGTCCTCAAAGAGCAAATATTCCTGTCCTTGATGAATCTGATAGCCTTCCACTGAACTCGCTCACTGTTGAAAGACAAATCTCTCTTGCGCTGGAGCCTCAAATTATACCCAGAGCAGTGGACACAATCCAGAGAGTGCCAAGTAGAGGTGGATAATCACTTTCCTCAATCTCTTGGCTATGCTGCTCCTAATACAACTCAGGACACTGTTGCACTGTTGCCAGGGCACCCTGCTGCTGGCTCACTCTCAGCTCACTCTGCCAACTGAGAGTGGGCTTTCTCAGCAAGGCATCTCTCCTGCCGGGCAGTGCCAGCATGCTTTGTAGCAAGGGCTTGTTCTTTTCCGTGTGCAGACTTTGCATTTGCCCTGGCTGAATTTTGCTAGACAGGCCCAGCAGTTCATTTACACAGCCTGGCAGATAAATGCCTTTGAATGACAGCAGTGCCCTGAAGTGCATCTACTGATCCTCCTAACTTAGGGCTATTTGCAAACTTGCTGAGAGTGCACTCTAGCACATCACTGATCTACTAAAGAAACCTGAACTCTAGGAACCCAGCTTCAAGAGTGCTAGCACCTCTCAACTATCAACAGCTAAGATTAAATAAAAGGGCTCTTTAATTCCTAAAACAGAAGGGGAAAACAAACATAACTTCCACATAGTAGCTGTTTCAGCACTCCTCAAGTTCTTGATAACTAATTCCTGTTAACTATCATAACAACCAATCCAAGGTCTTTGGCAGAATCATTAAAGGGAAAAGGAAACAAAGGCATATCATGCCTTAAGACATCTCCTCCACTAGCATTAAACACAAAAGAACATGGAAATGTTGTCTGTTCTAAAGACAGGGTACATGTGGGAATTTTGATGAGTACATCTCCTGACCTGCACTGGGCTTTTGGACAATGAAATACAGTGTGCATGTCATGTAGAGAAAACCTAGAAGCTGAAACAAAGACAAACTAACAGTTAAAATACCAATACAGTCTCTGATTTTTACTGTTTCCTATTGCAAACACACAATATTTAAATAATATTAATTAGCTGTACATACCAGTTTCCTCTTAACTCAATCAGTACCAGCAGTTTAACCTACCTGCTGATGTCCCAAGCTGAATAAAAATGTCTCCACCAGCGTGGAGCACTCAGTTACCACTCCTGATGGGCGACTGCAGTTATATTTTCAATTAGTACAGTTATAAGTAACCAAAAGAGTAAGTTTTCTGAAATTCTGCTTCCAATGAATAGATTAGTTCAGTTGGGTAGAGCATGGTGCTAATAATACCAAGTTGGTGGGTTCAATCCCTGTATGGGCCAGTCACTTAAGAGCTGGACTTGATGATTTTTTTGGTTCCCTTCTAACTCCAAATATTCTGTCATTCTGTGGATAGTAACTTAAAGCAATGATCAAGACCAGGACACATTATCCTTTAGTAGGCAAGAGAAAGTTCATGAGCTACCTTTCAGACAGAACTCTGATTACAGTAGAAATGGGATCTAGAAAAGCAGTCTCTGGGGATTGCTTGTTTCTACTTTAATTCAAGCCCATTTCCATTTCAGAGTAACAGAAGGGCTTATTGAAAAAATTATTTACTATCACCAATGACACAAAGCAAACACTAAATTCAACAATAAAGGCAAAACATGCAAACAAACAAAAACCACACGAAGTCTGGTCTCAAATGTAGTTCATAAAACCAGTGCCATCAAAATAGGGGCCTCCAAGATAACAAACATCATAGATGTGTTGATACTTGTATACTGTACAACATGTTTCATATTTTAAATGCTACTGTATAAAATACCTTTCCTTGATTTTCCTGTTCTTGATGTCTGGTTAGGAGATTGTTGCATTCCTATATCCATTTAGGAAAAGGCATGGAAAGGACAGATGGAACAATGACATCAGAATAAACTGGAATTTCCAGAAGCTTGGAAAACATAAGCAGTACATCAAAACAGCTACAGCAATGGGAGAACATACTGTGACTATCAGACTGTTCTACAGTGAGAAGTGCTGGAAACAACCTAACCACAGTCTAAAGAACTCTGCTCTCAAGGGACAGTGCTAAAGAACTCTGCTCTCAAGGGACAGTGTCAAACAGTAACTTAATGTACTTGCTCCATGTAAAACATCCATATTTCAGTATTTTTAGACACTGAAACATATTATCAGAAATATGTTCTCCTGACAATTTTGTATTTCCCTCAACTTGACTACTTCTTGTCTAGCAGAGATGCAAATTAAATTTCTTCATGGTTGTAGAGTGCCTTACATATACAGCACCCGAAATTCCTTATTCTAAGCATCGCAAAAATCCCTATGTGTCAAGAACCAAACTTTGGAGACTATTCAGAAGTTTCAAGGAAATCTTGGCTCCCTGTACTCAGACCAGTATGCAATTTTGAGACATTATGTTATTTACAAGATGTTATTCACCTTAAGTTACAGTTTTAGCATTTTTGTTATCCCTTGCTAAAAAAGGAACCCAGTAACCTGTTGCCTTAAACCAGCTCATCTTAAAAGTTGTGTCAGTTGGTGCCTGATAAAAACATAGGCCACTCCTACCTCAGTTTGAAGAGTCCTGCTTATATTCATTTGACCATCCTGAACCATTCATGTACAAAAGCTATGCCACCAGCCAGAACACACACAAGACAAGAGGGCAGCAAGTTCCCCCAGGGCTATAGAGCAGGCCACAACTGGACCAAAATGGGTGCATTGACTAGTGTATCATGCATGTATGTTTGTGTGTGTACACGTCTGTGTGTTGTGCAACACAAGTTCAGAATATAAATCACTATGCATCTGCTCTACCCATCCCACTTAGTAAAATTTTGTATTTTAAAGCAACAAATCATTGTTGCTGCAATCATTGTTATTGCAGCTAACTGACACCAAATTTCTTCATGATGTAACATTTATCTCAGAGCAGAACCAAGTCCTGCATATATTGATTTTACCACATGGAATGAATGAGGCAAAATTACTTGTATCAAAACAAGATACATTTAAAGAGTTAAGAAAGGACCTCATGATGGTTTCTCATCCCTTCTACATTTCTCAGTTTTTTGAAGACATAATACAGGACAGCTTTTACTGACCTTGGGAGATAGAAATCACTGAAGCACTTAATTATTTTCTAAGAGCTCTATGATGGAAACCCAACAGTTTCCGTAGGGACCCAGGAACATGAAAGGAACAATACATCACACAGTAAATATTCAAATAAACAAAAGCCAACTTTTGAAGTAGCCTGAATTGCTCATTAGAGAGAGTATTTTGAAAAATATTCAACAAGTGCAAAAGCAGCAAAAGGAACAAGTACAACACTGAAGACCTGAAGATCCCAGAAAATTTGTACAGAAGAGCAACAGAAATGAAAATAATTCCAAAATGGGTTTCTCTGTTCTCCTGAGATCATTCCAACTTCTCCTCTAACAGAGGCTTCAAAGTCTGTTATTGCAGCATATCAGAAGGACTCTCACGATGCAGTACCTGTACTTTTTGTGTGCAAGCTAGAGCCTGCAGAATTAATACAGGTAAATATTCTCTATATTTTTCTAATCTCTCAGACATAGTAACAGTGTGCACTGTCTGGGCAAAGGCAACATTTTCCTGATTAAACCACTTGTATCAAAACCTTGAAAAAAGAAAAAAATTCCTGCAATCTATCAAGAAACTTTCCAAATCTCTGGCTAGGTCAAATCAAATGTTCCTAAGTCAAAGGAACAAAGTCTGACTCTAAATTAAATTCCTGTATCTAGGAAAAGTCAGTGAGGAAAAATATCCCATATTTTGCTCATTTTTCTTGATATATTTAAAAATGGAGTAAGGAACTGAATTTAAAAGAACTGTGTTTGAGCAGTGTCTTCTGCCCATTTGCCACATAGCTCCAAAGCAACATCCTTAAAAATTTGGAAAGAATAGAATCTCCCACTTGTGGGGCTTGAGATGTAAAGTACAAGACAAACTATTTCATTTATACTAAGGTATTGATTTTCTGAGATTCCTCTGGGACTCTGAGCTCATAACCATAGAGTGGATTTTTAAAACTCACTGAAGGAGTTAATTTTTTGATCACAAGGCAAATTAATTGTTTTTCTGGATCACAAGGTAATAATTATTTTCTAAAAATAATTTAATAAAAATTACTGAAAGTGGAAGAAAAGCTTTATTTTTATTGTATCAAAATCAAAATCAAACTATGTTCTAGCCAATACAGCATACACAGACACTGCAATGTTATTGCCAACAAAGTTACTTTTCCAATATAATATTTGCTAAGTATGCCTCTACAGCACCTACATGGAAACAGTTATAACTGATCTTGAGAAACAGGACATGCAAAAAGGACCTTAGTGCAAATGGAACTATTCATATTAGAATGAAGACACAAACTCTATGAAAATCAACAAGACATGTACCTTTATGCTAATTTCTCTGTTGCTTCCCAATTACAGAAAGAGGAACAAGTACTCAGGTGGAAGCCACTGCTTTTGTAATTGCATTTTCACAATCCGAGTTGCCATCTCTACATAAAAGCACACACTTGAAAAGTAAATGCTTTTGCCTAGTTCCTTCCCTATCCTCCTTCTCTCTCCCTCTCAAGGAAAACCCATACAGATGGACAGTCTGACAGACAGAAAGTAACAACCCTAAGAAGTGAACACAGAATGCAAATCAAATGCCTTCACAGCCTGACAAGCAGCACATCCAACTATCATCAAATAAGCACATTCACAAAGCTTGTGCTACTCCACCTGATGCCTCCACTAAAACCAATGCTGAACACAGTAAGTGCTAACAACACAAACCCACTAGGAAAAAGCCACACTGATTCTCCTCGTGAGCTACTCCATGGTTAAGGGCCTTACCTCCTCTGTCCACAGCAGGTGCACCCAACGTAAAGCCAGCAGCTGCTGCCTGGTGTGGAGTGCCAAGTGCTGTGATGCCTCGTGCACCACCACCTGTAGAAGCTTCTCCTGTGTTTTCCCAGTCTGCATATTCTGCCAGTTGTTTGCTAAGACTGTACAGAGAAAGAAAGGAAATACATTAGGTAAAAAATAAACACATACCTGCATATACCATTTAATAGAAGAGTTAACAGCCACTTCTTATCCAACCTATCCTTATCCTATCCATAGCCATATAGATTTATATACTCATATGCACTTACTGCATGACTACTACACACTTCGATATTCACTATACTCACGTTCACTCTGTAGTCATATTCAAACCTACAAAGGTATTAACTCCTGCTTGGTACCTGTCAAGTTTCACCTCTGGATAACTGTAGGATACAGACATATTTTAGAGTTTATATTGAGCAAATGTGAGCTTAGCAATATAACTTGAAATCTAACAGAGAACTCTGGGTAGAAATTTTCCTCAACTTCCAAGTTAACACTAGACATTGGAATGATACATATCAGAAGACAAGAGGAAATGACCACAAATTGTGCTGGGGAAGGTTAAACTGGATATTAGGAAAAATTATTCAGTGAAAGGGTTGTCAGGCATTAGAACAGACTGATCAGTGAAGCTGTTGAGTCACCAGCCCTGAAGGTGTTTGAAAGGTGTAGATTGGCATGTAGGGACGTGGTTTAGTGGAGGGCTTGGCAGTGTTAGGTTGATTCTTAGAGGCCTTTTCTAATCTAAATGATTCTATGAAGACATCACTGAGCACACCTTCAACACAAGTCTCAGCACGCTATTAAACTTTGGTGCTGTTATCAAAAATTATCAAAAACCATACTAATAACTGACAACTTACTCTCATGATACAGTTAAAATTTACCTAGAATATCCATGAATAACAGCATAATCCTCAGCTGTCCATCCATTAGTGTCTTTATGGGAAACGTCAGCACCATACCGAAGAAGAACACTTATCAGATTAAGCTCTCCACCAGAAGCAGCAGTCATAAGTGGGGTTCTGAAGGATCCAAGAAATATGATATAAAACAGATTGTTTTACACACTCACCAGAATTATTTTTGTTACTGTTTGACCTCAAAAAAGTATTCTCTCCATCACTTTGAAATAAACAAAAGAAAAAGCATTTTTCATTAAGATAAACAACAAAATGGAAGAGGGTCTCAAAACAATTAAATGTTTAATCTTAAAACAAAGCTCCCACACAGACAACACTTAGAAACTGTACTACTATGCAGGAGATGGTTTTTCAATTTGAGGGAATGCCACTGAGCTAGTGGCAGGCTTCCTGCCAGAAAGGCCATCACAGACAATAACAATTTGCAATCCTCAATGTGGAAAGCACCAAACGAGGTATGACAGCAAGCCACTGAGGTACGACCATCTTTCACAAGTCACACAGAAGTAACTGCTTCTGTGTGGCTCCTTGTTTTGTATTTTTTCAGACCTCATTCCCATGCCTCTCTCAAGCCAAGCTGAAGAATATTAAAGAGGCCCATGTAAAGTTTTGACAGCCCCTCACCTTTCACATTGATCTCGAGCGTGCACGTCAGCTCCTTTTTTAAGGAGAAACTCCGTTATTTCTTCATGATGTTCGGAGACAGCAATAATAAGAGGGGTACATCCCTCCTGAAAGGGCAGATAAAGTTAAAAATCAAAGTTAAAAAAAACCCAACCAAGCAAAACTTTAAGAAAAATATGAATGCAACTTTTGGAAAGCACTTCATTAACAAATATAAAAATTTACCTTATTTTGGGCATCAATATAGGCATTATGCTCAAGTAACAGCCCTGCTACAGCAGTATTACCAGACAGGACAGCCAGGTGAAGGGCAGTGTTGCCATCAGCATCTGCCAGATTTGGGTCAGCACCATGTTCTAGCAGAATAGCCACACATTTTTCTTGCTGGCACTGTACTGCCTGGAAACAACACACAAAAAACTTCCAGCATTTACAATATCACCTTGCTGCGATTCCTCCATTTTCCCAATACTGGGAATTAAGAGCACTGTCAAAGATTAGCTAACATATGCCCATTCCACACCAATCACAATATGCATGATGTTACAAAGGTCAACATAAAGAATACTGAAAAATACATCATTAATTCAAAATCAGTAAGTCTCACTTGCAAGAACATACCGTAGTCCACATACCTTCATCAGTGGTGATCTGCTATCATTGTCAAAGAGATTTAGCTTACACTTGTTTTCTATTAGATATGTAACTACATCCACATGGCCATTTGCACAAGCAAGATGCAGAGCTGTCCTAAAAATTAAATAAATTGAATTAGCACAGACAGGGATAATTTCAGGGTTTTTTAATAAACAGATATGACCACAAGTTTTATTTTGCAAATCTCAGGCTTAAGAACCCACTCCATTACCAGTACCAGTAGCTGCACACCAAATGCTTGGGACTTGCTAGCAAAAACCCTCCACAGCATCTGCTTAGTAAGGGGACATTTCCTTCACTGTAGAACTGAATCTGCAGAGATTCCTGTGCCCAGGTGTTGGGTATTGTCCTCTGTAGTGTGGGACTACACATATGGCACAGCAACAGAGACCAAAGCTAGCAAATCTGAGGACTATGGAAAGTCAACTAAGTTTTTCTTTGATCATTCATGGGCCAGAAGTGTATTGGAGATATAGGAGATGGGTTGAATTGCAAGAATACTAGAGTTTCCCTGCACTTTGAGAACTTCTCCCTTTTCTCCAGCTTTTTTATTACTGAAGCAAAACCAAGAATACATTTGCACTAAAGTGCCTCTAACAACATGCAGCAAACCAGAGAGCAGAACACTCTGATCCTGACTACAGGAAAGTAGTTTTTGACTTTCCTGTAATGTTTAAATATCACAGCCATAAAAAGCCTACTAGAGAGGAAGTCCTCTTCAAGGAGGCAATACTGTGTTTCCATAACATATAACCAGCACAGGAAAACTGAACTTTTTTCTTCAATTTAAAGCCTTGCCAGAAGATAAAGCAGTCCTTCAAACCACATCTTAGGTTTGATGTCAATTAAGCAGTCTACTTGTATACAAAGACACAATCACCAAGAAAGTCCTTGCATGTGTTCCCTCCTACAAATCTAGGTGTTTTTAGGACAATAAAACTAGATGAGTTTTATTGCTGCCAGAAGTCCAGCCTTCTGGACAGCCAGCCTAGGAAGCTGGGCTATTCTGCTAAAACCAGCCCCTCTTCAGAATATCACAAAGCACTTGACTCCGAGCCTTTTCAGAAAAGGTGATTCCCTTTTGCTTATGACAGATCACTAGGAACTATGCTGCAGCTCAGGGCTTCTCCTTAAGGTAGAACTGTTAAGTGCTTGCTGTGCTTGACTCAAACCCCCACATAACACCGGTCAGAAAGCAACAGCTTCTCCTGCAAGTCACTGACCAGACCTTCTACTGATCAGCTGTACCAAAGCTTCAAAACAAAAAACTAACTGCTACCTAAAACCACACAGTGGCTTAGGCTGCCACATCACACTCCCAAAAGGCAACTATGCGTGCAGCATCAATAAACAATATGTTTATTTTGCGTTATAAATGCTTCCTAACTGCAGTGTCCACCTTTCTTTAAGTTGCTCCCAGCTGAGGCAGTGCATCCTTCGGGCTCAGCTTCTGAACCTGCACGCTGAGCCCTCAGAGGAGCACAGAGATGGGTGCGATTACACTCACACTTCAAACCCGGCTGGAGAATGGCCACGAGGCTCCTCTTGCAACTCCTCTTTGCCAGGCTAAGGGCTCGCTTCCACCCGTGGGCCCCTGGGCAAGGACATACAAGTCCGGGAACTGGGGAGGAGGGTCAAAAATGGTAAGGCGACATTCGGCCTCGAACTGGCCGAATTCAAGGGGTTTTTGGCAGAACAAGCCTGATTCCCACAGCTAGCCAAGGGCTGCGCTGGACTGAGGTGCCCGCACTCCCACTCCTCACAGCGACGCTGCCGGTGCGCTCCGGGCCGGGGAGCTCCCGGGGCCTGCTACAGCGGCTCCCGCCCTTACCGCTCCGCCTTGTCCCGCCCGTCGATGCCGTATTTCCTCAGTCCCTGCCGCACCTGGGCCAGGTCCCCGCTGGCGGCCGCGCGGTGTAGCTTGCCCAGGTCCTTCTGCCGAAGCTCGTAGGCGCCGGCGGGGCAGGGAAGGGAGGCGCTGCCGGGCGGCGGCTGCCCCTTCTTCTTCCTCCCGAACCCGAAGATCCTCTTCATCCCGCAGCGGGAACGCACGCACAGTCCCGTCTAAGGAGAACGACGACGGGAAGCACCGGCGGGCTGTATCGTGCCTCAAGCAGGGACAGGGGACGGGAGCTCCCAGCAGCGACCTCACTCGATGCGGCTCCTGCGGAGCGAGCCTCGGGCGCGGCAGGAGCCCGTGGCAGAGCCTGCGCCCACTGCCCGGCAACCCCGACCCACCGCCCCGCGCACCGCCAGCCCCGCGCAGGCGCCGGCAGGCAGCGGCGGGCGGGCCCGCGCAGGCGCGGCCCCGGGAGGCGGGGAGTTACGGACGGAACAGTTCTCGGGTGGAATTAGTGACCTGGGGCATTTAGTGCTGCGTGGGTGCTGCTGGCAGGCTTGGGTGAATGGGTGACAAGAACAGACAGCAAGGATTAATACAGGAGGAAGGGGGATGGAGCGGAGCCTCAGACATCATCTAGTTGCGTGCCTGACCAGATGCTGAGGAATACGTCTGGTCCAGGTGGCTGGATCGCAGGCTCATTGAGATGCAGGTTAAGCTTTGGGTGGGAGCCCGAGACAAGAGGCCGTGAACTGCCAACCTTCGGGATATGCAAGGGCGCGAAGATGGGTGACGCTAGTCAGGTGAACAGACTCTGAGAGACACAGCAGGAGCCTGGAATTGCCGACTTTTGGGGTTACAAAGGAGGTGAAGACTGCTGATGCCAGCGAAGTCGTTGAACACAGAGAGTGGGACAAGAGCCGAAGACTCGGGCGGAAGAGCGAGACTGGCTAAGAGCGAGACTGGCTACAGCGACTGTGAGGCTGCAGAAGCCCAGAGGTTCCTTGTGTAGGTGCTCTCCTCAGAAGCACCAGCTCTAGCTGTTTTTATGTTACTGCACAGAAATAAATTGCTTTATGGGACGAGATATCTGAGACTGCTATGGGAAACGGGGGTCGAACCGGTAAGGAAACCTGGTTTGACTGTGTGAGAGTCGGGGGTGTGGGGACACGTGTCAAGCGGGGCGCCCCCCACCTCACTGGAGCCGCCCGCCGCGCAGGGGCTGCGCTTCCAGCAGTGAAAGCCTTTGGCCCTGGGCGTGTGACTGTCAGAGTTCTGTGAAGGGTCACACCCGGGAGTTTCCGTAACACGACAGACTCAGAAAGTTACTTTCTGGTAAATGGGGCTAAGTTGGCACCGACACAGAGGAATACAAACATGCATGTGGACGGCCTGTATGAAAACGTACAACAGAAAGCAAAGTATTTGGTAAGTTTGGAATAATTCTCAATATTGTGCTGCTACAGTGATGCCAGTGGGTAGTTCAGATACCATATAATTTGGGGGTGATGCCCTGGTACAGTATACCCTTGGATATTTGGCTAATGGAACACCTTGCCAGAACACTTCTTCCTATCTTTAGAAACTACTTTTTGCACATGAATTTCTGAAAAACAGATGGCAAACAAAACCTAATTCAAATGGAGGAATGTTTTCACTATGATAAGCAGTAAAAAAATTTGTTGCAACTGGACAGGAATATAGTACCACTTTTTAGGGAGGTGATTCAGCCCTTTGAAATATTTTCTTTTCCTTCATCACTAATAATGGTACATATATTAAAATCTTTATTTTCCTTTCCAGAATGAATCTTCACAGCTTTATCAAATGTTTGCTTCTGGCAGTATTCTCTTGTACTGAGGTGACTAATGTACAGACACTTTCATTAGTTGATTCTCAGTGTATTAGCAGTGCTCTGTTTTTTTAGACCTGATCTCTAGAAAGAAGAGACAAAATAATAATGACAACAATTTAAAAAAGATGGAAAAATACTGTTTTGTTGAAACCACAGCTAAGTAGATTCAGGTTGCAAAACCTAAATCTCTATGACTATTAGGAAGTAACTATTAGTAACCATTTTGGGAGTGTCTCTATAGTCAGTCTGACCATTTAATGGAAAAATGGAGAGCAAAATGCATTTTTAACTGGATATATTTATTTTCTTCCAGCCATCATAGAAGAAAGGCAAGTTTTTATTTACAAGATGGCAACATGGGATAAACATGAGTCACCTCTGTGCTCTTCAGGAGGAAGTATTTAATCTCGACTTTTCAAGTGGACACATGCTCAGCCACAAATAGTTTTGTTTTTACAGGTTACCCCCAGCTAAGACCAGGATGCCCTAATTCTATGTCACATATTTCAGAATGCTATCAATAAAAAACCCTGTGATTACAATGTCAGCTTTAGTTCGTGACTTTGATTGCTGAATGGGCTAAAATTTGGTTTCATGCTTTTAAAGATAATGGGATGCTGATGGGGTCATAGAATCATATGGGTACAACAGGAACTGTTCGTTCCTTACTAGCCAAGAAAGATGCAAAAGAAATAGCTAGTCTTTGTCCTAAAGCAACTGTCAGCTGTTTGTATCAATCTTTTTTCACACTATTTCTTTAATCGTGTTGGCTCAGGGTGCAGTTGAAGATATCAAAGTGTGTGTTTTTAGTTTTGATCCATTTCTATTTTTAATTTCATTTTTATAGTTCCTTTTTGGATTTAGGCTTGGATTTAAAAAAAAAAATTGGTTATTTCCTATTCTGTTGCTTTTTCTGTTCAGTGTTCTCTATGCTTATCTGTAGTTTTCTCAGTATCATCTCATAGCAGCTGTTTCTTTTCCTGTCTGCATGAAATGTTTCATTCCTGTTCATGAGTTCTTGTTCCATTGCAAGGCTTCTGTACCACAGGAAGATTTCCAAAAAGGGCTTAAGTGTGACTTAAGTGTTGCATAAGCACTGGTATTTGGATTAGTCTGCTATAGGTACACCTTTCCTTCAACATGATTCACTGTAGCTGGATAATTTAGCTCACAATATTTGTACAGCTGAGGTATAAAGTGGCAGTCTGAAATTCCCCTTTGCCAATATGGCTAATTCCCCTATTAGACCATCTGGTGTATTTTGTCTACCGGGAGGGAAAAGTGTCAGTAAGGACTTGGGCTGATAACAACGTGCTGCTGAGTATCTGGTTTAGTACACCTGCTTTGCAACTGCTGTATTTATAGGAGGAGTGATACAACTTAGAAAAGCTGCCTGGGAGGATTACATGTCTCAGTAATGCTGACTCTGAGGCTTTGAAGGGGACGGGGTAGTTAGAACACATCCTGCAGACGTGTTCAGCAGCTTTTGCTGTGACTTCAGCAGCTTTTGCTGTAAGCAGAGAGCTGCAGCTGTTGGGGTGTTTCTGGTGTGCCACCTCTGGAGCCTTCTAGAGTCATTGGGTAGTTGCTGAGTCCAGTGGCGGCAGTTTTACTTGCTCCCAGTCCAGCCTGGCACACCGTATCCCATGCACACAGTAAGATTAACAGCTAGCTTTCCATTCAGAATGTAGAATGGATTTCTTTTGGCTTCCTCTAAGTGATGAACAAGAAATTTTATTTTCTTTTCAATACAGTAAAAGAGTTACTGTATGAGATTGGCTCAGTTGGTCAGAGAATGGTGCTAACACCACCAAGGTATGGGTTCAGTCCCTTTACATTCACTTAGGAGTTGGACTTGATCAATCCTTGTGGGTCCCTTCCAACTCAGAAACTTCTGTGATACTATGATTCAGAAGAGGCATACTAACATATTCAGAACCACACAAATTCACTGGCTCACACTTTCTGGGCTACCAGTATACAGTTACCATGGAAATGAACTCTGTGTTATTGTGGAGTCAGGTAGGTCACAATTTGATTTGTTAGCTTTGGTTGATTTTAGTTGAGAAAAATACAAAATAAGACCTTTGTCTTCCTTCTTTTTATTAAACTACTTTTCTTCTTGAAAGACAGATTTTCTGAAATAATTATGCATACTTTGATGTTTAAAATCAAACCACCATCAAACTAAAAGAAATCAGTGCTAAATCAAAACACAAAAGCAAGTGATTTGCTTATATTGCATAGTCCTTGATCAAACTGCTAAGCAGCCAGATTTCATCGGCTTACATGGCATCAGAATTTACTGCTACTTCTTACATCATTTTCCTTTGAGTTTACAGTACTGTTGCTCCTTAGCAGAGGTCTTGTTCTCAGTTACGTGAAGAACTCTTGCAATGTACTGTTTAATTAAATTTGTTGGCTTCCAAAGGACATTTGGGATTTACAACCCATACATTCACTAATATATGTAACTTTGAAGGGGATCACTGGAGAGGAGGTGGAACATTATTTTAATGCACTTTTTTTGCCAGCTGTACTTTGGCGTATGTGTGGAGAGGGATGTGTCAAAGTTCTAATGCCTGCCTTCATGCATTTGAGGAGATGAGGACTGGGTAGGTGGACGTCCATAGATGTCTACTTCCCAGCAAGACCTGGGAATTGTGTTTCTTTTCAACTTCCAGGTCTTGAACATGTCTCTAAGCATGAAAATAACACTGGAAACATTCAGAACACATTAACTGACTGGACAAGAAAGAACAAAGGGAACACTTCTGTTAAAACACATGAGTGACACAACGTAATGAAGCTACTGTAAGAGGAAACATTTCTGATGGTTGTGTTCCAGAGGCTACATGACAGCAGAGATATGAGATACACTGAAGAAAGTTCTAAGCATCAGCACTTTATTGCTTTTCAGTACAACCTTTTATACCCNGATATGGTTCTTACTGTAAGTGCAAAAGAAGCCAGCTATGCAGGAAAAACAGATGAGTTCACTGTGCTTAACATCCATGTAATAGACTTAGAGTTTATATTCAGACTACAATAAACAAGTTTTCACATCTGAACTGGGGAGAAGGGAAACCATAGATGCTCTATAGAAGCAAAAAATGTCCAGAGCCTTTCTAAAGCATTTCCTTCAAATCATGTAATTTTTAGTTAAAACATCACGGTACTCCTCTATTGCTCTGCAAAGGGGATCCTGGTCCAAAAGAAACTTTTTTGAAGATCCAGCACGTCCAGTTTCAAGTTCAGCAGTGGCTGGGGAGAAATGACACAAGATTCCTTATGTTACTTTTACAGCAGACAGGGAGAAATAAGGCACTATAAGAAGATTTCACATAACTTGAGAGTCTGCAATCCTGAACAAGACGTTAAAATTTCCAAGGACATCTAAAAAGGGAAGAGCTCGGCAAAAAGGAAGAAACACATTTTGTGCACATGTGCTTATCAGTCAACAGCATTTCTAAAGCTACTGACAGACATTCCAGAGGCTACATGACAGCAGAGATATGAGATACACTGAAGAAAGTTCTAAGCATCAGCACTTTATTGCTTTTCAGTACAACCTTTTATACCCTTCATCTTTAATGCGTTTTACCTGTGTGCCCTCTCTACCCTTTTGTGATTGGTCAGTACACAGCATTCCATGTTTCTTTGCCTTCAATACTGTTCACCTGTCCTACACAGTTGTAGCCCATTAGGGATGAGGCGCAGCCCCAGCCCCATTCCCAATCACCACAAACTGTGTGCCTACAGCTACACACTGAACATCTTCCAGGACTCCACATGACTCCAGTGGCCCTTAACAGTGCTGCTTAGTGTAGCCCCTGGAGAGCTCTTCAACCTGAAGTCTTTGCTTTCCTTAAACATGTAAAGCCGTGCTTTATTGGAACACTACAACTACATAGCTGCAGTCCCTGCAAACCCTGCATGATTGCCTAAACACTACTGAATGATCTCTTCCTAAAGAAATGTTGTCTTTTATCCCTGATCATGTTCCTCTTACTTATTCAAAACAAGACTGCAACACCTAAGCTCCAAACACAAGCCATGAATCATAGCAAGAAAAATCAAGATCTAACGGCGGAGAATATGTGTGGTATGGTTCAGTACTGAATGCAATCCAGGTACAGGGAAGAAAGGGATGGCTGAAGTCTATAAAGATCCATAAAAATCTGGAGGCTTCTTTGCTGTTTTTGCTGGAGATAAACTCTAGTGAATAGCAACTGCATCTTAAGCTGAGTGTTTCTGTGTGGGGCAGTGGATGAATTTTCTTTTTGCTTGTTTTTTTCTAGGCAAGTGCATAACATTCTATGCAATGTTTTGGGAAGCAGGAATTTTTCACATTCAGGTCTAAACTGGAGAGCTAGCAGAAAAAAATCTGTGCTTAGCAGAAAAGTTGAAAATAATGGCTTGAAAGCTGTCAAGACTTAGTCACCTTTTTCCTTAGTAACACTCTTAATGTAATGACACATTACCTTCTTTCAGTTCCCTTGTTATTTTTTCATCCAGTTCCTGTTGTACCTAGAATTATGCATCAAATAGACAGTTAAGACATAATATGACCCAGATGTAACTGCTAAAACTCCTAAAACATTTTTACACCCCACGGACAACGTGATAAAAGCTAAAAATATCATCCCAAATGGAGATGATGGCCTGTGATGGCCCAGAAGATGCCGAAGGACCTGGACCACATGAGCCATGTGGAAAGGCTGAGAGAGCCGTGACTGTTTCTCTCCTGGAGTAGACAAAGCTCAGGGGACCTTGTCTGTATTAACCACCAGAGGGGTGGAGTAACAGAGATGGAACCAAACTCTTCTCAGTGATGCCAAAAGAACAACTCTCATCAAGGCCCAAGTTTTTTTCAAGCGTGGACAGTAAAATCCTGGGGAAAAGGGACCCCCTCCAGAACATGAAATGAGACATGGGTAGTGGAAAGAAGCAGGAAATTTCAGGCCCAGACCAAAAGATGACGTAAAGCAGGACTAATCATAAGCAAAGCCGTAGTAGTTGAGCTGTTGGAGAAAAGTGCTTTTCCCAGTTTATGAAGCCTTCACAATGACCAGAAGGTCCACAGGACCTTCTGCAACATGTGTGGATGAATCAAGAGAAGGAAAAGGTCTTGTTTGTCTCTTAATTATTTTAGTAACCTTTTTGTGATTCTCATCCCCTCTTGAGAAAAGAGAAATAGGTGGAAATAAAGCCAACACATGGATTTCTCTGGAAAGGAATGAAAACGCCTTTGAATGAAAATACACCTTTGAGGACTCTGACAGTGTCTCCACTGTTCTCCTGGCGCCCAGCCCTCTGGAGAAGGTGTCACAGCTGACTAGCCCAAACCTCCTGAGCAGGTACCTCTCACTGTTTAGCTCTTCAGGCAGTAACATACTGAGTCACTTGCAGCAGTCACCATCTCAGTAGTTCTGTTTCAGGAGGTGATGATGACTTACTACTTACCCACGGAGCTTCTTGAGCACAGAGTAAGTTGGATCCTCTAAGACTCCATGAGATGATGCTCAGGGTCTAGGAACTCAACTTCAGAGCAGCACTGCTATTGCACACACAACTGCTCTTGCTACCCAGAACTTTTTGGCTGTCAGAACAGGCAAGGGCAGTAAAGAGCCTTCTCCTCTAGTTTAACCAAGTTCCATCAGAAGAGATGAAATCCAGACATACGGTGCCATCTTACAGAAGCTGAACTACCACAGAAGCCATAACTTCACAAAGACATAGAGCACAGAACTACTTGGCAGCAAGTATTTTTGAAAACTCTTTTACTCAAGAGAACCCAGCAACTTCCAAGTGTCTCCAGATTTAGGCCAATGGGAATGCATCAGTAAGTTTGAATCAAAACCTAGCAGCATAAATA
>VXAX01000262.1:52053-114284 GCA_013399835.1 Leptocoma aspasia
AAGATGTCCCAGTGCAGTTGAATACAGAACTGGAGTTGCAGCCAGACCTCCACTGACAATGCTGCTCGTGATTAACGATTTGCTTTTATGGCGCTCCCGGAGGAGCTTAGCATTGGCTTCTTCAAGCCTCTCATTAGCTCTGAAACATTTGGAAGTACACAAACAGTTACCTTTGGTAGTAACACTTTCCCAAAGTTGCTCTCCAGGTTCTTGATTATTATTTGAATTCTGAGATGAAGAGCCTCCAAAAATAGGCCATCATTTGACCTGAGCTTGTCTGAAGGGCCTGTTTCTAAGACATTACACTAGGTGCAAGGAGCAGCAAGTGTCACCAACGCTTAGGACTGCTCAGCATGAGGGCTTCAAAGCCTTCTGTGAAAGCCATGTGTTTACACAGGTTCTTCTGGAAGGTACGTCACCTCCCTAACAACCCTGGGCTGGACTCCCCTTCCCAAGGAAAGCTCAAAGCTCAGAGCCACTGCATGAACAGAAGCCAAAAAAGATAATTTCTATTTTTCCTTCACAGAATCTGTTCTCTGAGGGGCCTTTCATACTCAAAGATTAATGGACATTAAATTAATCTTTTGTGTGGTATGTAGGATGAAGAAATTATAGAGACTGGTAAAAAAGCTGCCAGTTAAAAAAACATCAACTTGACAAGTATCCTGTTAATGCCATAATGTTGCTACTGGGGTGTTGCTGTTGAAACACTAAAGAGAAATGAAGAGAAGGCTGATGAAGGGGAAGGGTCTTTCACCAGAATTATGCCATCTCATGCTTCCACACGACAATGAGCAGGTGAAGAAGAGTGATTTGGAAGGAAGATGCATGAGGAAACAAGAGTTAGTTTTATTACCACTCCAAAAAACATGGACTTGCCTTTCCAGTTCCTTTGCTTGGCATTTGCTAATATTCACTTCCTTCAGATACAGTTCCTTGTACTTTTCCACTTCTGCCTGTGTACATTGTTTTTGAAAAGTACTCTCCTGTTGAGTATCTTTTATCTTGTCCAATTCACATTCAAGATCTCTAATTCTGTCTTTTAGCTGGTTGGTCAGTGAGTCATGACGACTTGCTCTGATGTGTTCTAGTCTGTCCGGGGAGGCTGCCTGTGCCTGAAAGAGACAGTGCACCTTCAACCACCACAAAGAAAAAGAGAACTGTCACCTGTCAACCTGTCAAAGAAAAAGAGAACTGCCCACCTGTCAACTGCATGTACCCAAGGTTATGGGCCCAGCTTGGCTCAGAGAGGCAGCTGTGCCTCCTCACTACCATCAGCAATTAAGCCACAACCCTGGAGCTACTACCATAAATCTTACCACTCAGGATGAAGCCCAAATTAGTACTACTATTCAACGCTACTAATGAAAGGGCACTATCTCTGTAGGACAGGGCGTAGCGAACACTCAAAGGCAACTTGCTATGAAAACCAGGTAGGTCCTCAGCTGGTTTCTGAGGAGCCTCTATTCAGAATGCTGGAACTGAGCTCCCCTTGGGTCTCCGGGAAAACCACATTACAAAATTTCTGTATAGAAATTAGTAACTAGGCTCAGGATTCACCAACAGGGAAATTTATGAAGAGCTTACAGAGGTAGCAGCTTGCAGGTCTCTCTGCAGGACTTCAATCATGTTGCTTTGTTGCTGGACAGTGGCTTCCAAACTGGTCTTTTCAAATCCAAGGCTTAAAAAGAAACAGAGATCTTACTTTAAAAATCTGCCAGAACACCAATTCCAAAAGAACAGAGTAAAATATTCAAAATCAAAAGTATCATTCAAAACCATAATGATTTGCAACAAGGCATCTATCCTGTGGTTTCCAACCAGCTTTTGCAAGAAACAGACACTTTGTCCCACTGTGTTGTTCTCTTACCGTTGCATGTGTTCTTCAAGTTGTTTCACGGTCTGCAAATATACCGACAGCTCCTCCTGCAGTTTCAGGGCAGAAGTTGTTGTTTCTCTTTCCTTCTCATCCAAGGCAGCCATCAAGATCTGAACATGACGCTCAGAATTTAGATATTTTTCTTTCACCTCCTGCAACTATGATGTCACAGAAAGAATCCACAGTTGCCAGGTGAGCTTTTACACAGGGCAGTCAGCTGCTGCCCAAGGATTCACATGCTGCAGATATCTGCCCACACCCACTCCCCAAAGAACTGTAATCATCTCAAGTACCTTCAAAACTTCTACTAGCAAAGGAACACAAGCTCTGTTACTTCCTAATCTTCTACAACGGCCTCTCCCATCTCTCCACAGATTTCCTAGAGCACGGTTCTAAGTACTGACATGGCTGCTCCAACCCTTTTGGGGACCTGTGATGATGCTCTTTGTATTCACTTTATTTGATACTCCATGAACTGAAATGCTTTTATTCCTAAAGAAGGAAGGAGTCTTAGACGTGTCAGAGGAAAACTGCTCCTGTGCACCTGCTCTGAAGAACAGCATGGCACCAGGGGGAGTCTTCTGAAGTGGCAGAGACATCAAATGCAGCACCAAGGGAGGTGCCCAGCTCCCACTGAGAGGGAAATAGTGGATCCCTGAGGAATGGCAGCTTTGCCTCAGCATGGTGGGGCCAGGGGCGATGGCAGGAGTTATATCCNAGGCTTGCAGGTCTCTCTGCAGGGCTTCAATCCTGTCGCTTTGTTGCTGGACAGTGGCTTCCAATCTGGTGTTTTCAATTTCAAGGCTTAAAAATAAATATAGATCTTATGGCCAGAAAATCCACCAGAACAAGCACCAATCCCAGATATACAGCATGAAGTCACAGAACTTAAAGAAAAAGTGCCCTTCAAAATCAAAGTATGTGTCCTGTGGTTTCCTCCCAGCCGCTGCAAGCAACAGACACCTCGTCCCACCACATTGTTCCTTTACCATTGCACATGTTCTTCCAGTCCTTTCACAGTAGTCTGGTTCTCCAAGTATGCCAACAGCTGGTCCTGCAGTTCCTGGACAGCAGCTAGCTCTTCTCTATCCTTATCATCCAAGGTAGCCATCAAATTTTGCACACAATGCTCAGACTGAAGATATTTTTCTTTTACCTCCCACAACTGTAAAATCACAGAAAGAATCCACAGTTGCCAGGTGAGCTTTTACACAGGGCAGTCAGCTGCTGCCCAAGGATTCACATGCTGCAGATATCTGCCCACACCCACTCCCCAAAGAACTGTAATCATCTCAAGTACCTTCAAAACTTCTACTAGCAAATGAACACAAGATCTGTTACTTCCTAATCTTCTACAACGGCCTCTCCCATCTCTCCACAGATTTCCTAGAGCACAGTTCTAAGTACTGACATGGTTGCTCCAACCCTTTTGGGCACCTCTGATGATGCTCTTTGTCATTTTATTTCATACTGCATGAACTGAAATGCTTTTATTCCTAAAGAGGGAAGGAGTCTTAGACATTTCAGAGGAAAACTGTTCCCGTGCACCTGCTCTGAAGCACAGCATGGCACCAGGGGGAGTCTTCTGAAGTGGCAGAGACATCAAATACAGCACCAAGGGAGGTGCCCAGCTCCTGCTCAGTGGGAAGCAGTGGATCCCTGAGGAATGGCAGCTTTGCCTCAGCATGGTGGGGCCAGGGGCGATGGCAGCAATTATATCCCGGTGAGCACCATTTCAGAAAAGGCTCCCAGGTGAACTGCACTGTCAGACCTGCTCTGGAGTTGGGAATCATGCTGGAGTGCCTGGGGAGTGTTCTTAAACCAGGAAGACCTTGAATGTAGAGCAGAGAGAGGAATCCCATGCCCCTGACTGAGGGTGGGGAAGCCCTGAAGACAGTCAGCTCTACCTCAGCATGGTGGGGTGATGAGGCAGAAGGGACAGAGGCAGGTTAAACCCCAATGTAACCCCCACTTCCTTAGATCTCTCCCCTGCTCCATGGAATAATGTCTTGTTCTTTTTCAGGATCATTGGAAGAGATAGGCACCCACAGATTGATTGTAAAGGCACAGGCTTTCCCTAACTCTGCTCAAACCCTATCCAATTCCTTATGCAAGTACAGGTTGCCTTTCTCCACGTCAGCCTTGTGGCTCATAGTAACTGCCAGTGAAGCTTTGGATGCAGATTGCTCTAGAATTGCATTGGCAACCTTCTGCTGAAGTTGTGGCACTGAGTCCTAGGGAAATGGTGTTCCACAAGCATGAAGTTTTCACTGAGCATATTATGGGTGCTTTTACTTCTTCAGTTGCAGAGTTACACCTGCCTTCAGAGTGAATTCAAACTATGAAATTCTGCTGGCCACCAGCAGGTAGCTGGAAAAGCAATGAACTCTCTTGCCTCCTTTTCCAGCTAAGCAGCTCAATGCTGCAAGAGGCAAGCAGGGAAAACTGTACTGCTTCTATTTGAGACTAGAAAGGGCACTCAGAGGCCACTTGCTATGAATGCCAGGTCCTCAGCTGCTTTCTGAGAAGCCTGTATTCAGGAGAATGCAGGCAACGAGCTCTCCTCAGGTCTTCAGGAAAAGTCTACACTAAAATTTCCCCACAGAAATGGGTAACTAGGCTCAGGAGTCCCCAGAAGAGAAATTTATGAGCAGCTCACTGAGGCAGAGGCTTGCAGGTCTCTCTGCAGGGCTTCAATCCTGTCGCTTTGTTGCTGGACAGTGGCTTCCAATCTGGTGTTTTCAATTTCAAGGCTTAAAAATAAATATAGATCTTATGGCCAGAAAATCCACCAGAACAAGCACCAATCCCAGATATACAGCATGAAGTCACAGAACTTAAAGAAAAAGTGCCCTTCAAAATCAAAGTATGTGTCCTGTGGTTTCCTCCCAGCCGCTGCAAGCAACAGACACCTCGTCCCACCACATTGTTCCTTTACCATTGCACATGTTCTTCCAGTCCTTTCACAGTAGTCTGGTTCTCCAAGTATGCCAACAGCTGGTCCTGCAGTTCCTGGACAGCAGCTAGCTCTTCTCTATCCTTATCATCCAAGGTAGCCATCAAATTTTGCACACAATGCTCAGACTGAAGATATTTTTCTTTTACCTCCCACAACTGTAAAATCACAGAAAGAATCCACAGTTGCCAGGTGAGCTTTTACACAGGGCAGTCAGCTGCTGCCCAAGGATTCACATGCTGCAGATATCTGCCCATACCCACTCCCCAAAGAACTGTAATCATCTCAAGTACCTTCAGAGCTTTGCTTCTACTAGCAAATGAACACAAGCTGTGTTACTTCCTAATCTTCTACAATGGCCTCTCCCATCCCTCCACAGATCTCCTAGAGCACAGTTCTAAGTACTGACATGGCTCTTCCATCCATTTTGGGGACCTGTGATGATGCTCTTTGTATTTACTGTATTTGATACTGTAGGAAAGCATGAACTGAAATGCTTTTATTCCTAAAGAAGGAAGGAATCTTGGAAGTGTCAGAGGAAAATGGCTGTGGCAGACCTGCTCTGGAGCACAGCATGGTGCCAGGGGAGCATGGGGAATTTTTTGAAGTTGGAGAGACATCAAATACAGCACCAAGGGAGGTGCCCAGCTCCCGCTGAGAGGGAAACAGTGGATCCCTGAGGAATGGCAGCTTTGCCTCAGTATGGTGGGGCCAGGGGCGATGGCAGGAGTTATATCCTGGTGAGCACCATTTCAGAGAAGGCTCCCGGGTGAACTGCACGGTCAGACCTGCTCTGGAGTTGGGACTCATGCCGGAGTGCCTGGGGAGTGTTCTTAAACCAGGAAGACCTCGAATGTAGAGCAGAGGGAGGAATCCCAGGCCCTTGTTTGGGAAGTGGTGAAACCCTGAGGAGGGGCAGCTCTACCTCAGTATGGTAGGGTGCAAAGGCATGAAGGACTGAGGAAGATCAAAGCCCAATGTAACCACCACTTCCTTAGGTCTCTCTTCTCCTGGCTCACAGGATACTCTTTTGTCCTTTTTTGTGATGGATAACAAAGCATCAAGCACCCCATGGTACATTCCTGAAGGAACAGGCTTTCCATACCTCCATTTCAACCCTCTCCAACTCCTCCTGCAAGTGCAGATTGTCTTTCTCCACATCAGCTGCATCGCTTGTAGTAACCGCAAGAGAAGTCCTAAAGCATCCAAAATTTGATAGGAAACATGTCCAATCTGGCATTGTTTTTTTCCCCACTTGCTCCCAAGTCTACTCTTTCCCCTTTTCCTACAAGCACGGTGAAAGTAAAGCCAAGTACATGGAATGTGGAATTGCTCCCATCGATCCCCTGAGGGGGATTCTCTTAAAAAGTTCTGTGCTAGGATTGAGAGATGAATGGGACTTTTGGTTTTTTTGGTCTTCAGGTTATTGTTTATTTCTTCTCTCATCAAAAGTTCAGTACACTGTCTACACACTTGTCACTCTCACTTTTCAGCCTTCTGATGTTTTCATTCTTGTGATGGAGTTTCTCACGCTGTTTTTTGTAAACATGCACATGTTTTTCTAACTGTCTTTTTGTTTTTCATTCCTTCTCCTGAGAGGAGAAAGGTTTGATAGACTTTGTCATTGACCAGTGTCGTTGGAGAGGTGGTAGCTTCACCTTCCAATCAATGGTCGTTTCCAGAACCCTATATAATGGGAAAACCAAAATAAAGTTTCTCTCTTCTTTGCCTTCTCTCGAGTGTGGCTGCGTTTGTCTCTGCGTTTCGTGTTGCTCGATAGAGTGACACACACTAGACTTAGCATACAAATAGAAAGGCACTAAAAGTCACAAGACACACAGCTTCAAGGTCTTGGAAAACTATTTTGTCCAGTTAACTCTTAGAAGGTATTTTATTTCTACCTTTCTACCAATAACTAATTATTTGTCTGTTCACGCAACATCTGCATTGCGGCTCTAACTAATCACTCTGTGCTACCAACACTACAGAAAATGGAGTAGATGAAGATCAAGAAGGAGATCAGACAATGCCCAAAATCCTCCATCTTTTCTTCTATCTATCTCTATACTAAAAACCCAAAACTCTAAGTTCTTCACCCTGTGATAAACTATACTACTATCTATTTCACACACTTGTAGATTCCAATTCATCCCACAGTCTTGGAAGCTTTCTCCATTGACGAAGGTTAAAAGCTGTGTTCTCCTGGGGATCAGGACTTCTCAGGACAGGCAGAGAAACATTCTCTGTGCCCTGGATTCAAACATCTCCCCATCCTGTTTGAACTAAAACACTCTTTTAAGCGCTTTGTCTATCGCTCGCTGGATACACTGAAGTAGATATGATACAAACATTAAAAGGATTATGATACTAATTAATACATACATACCTATCTTTAAAAATTGCCTCTACGTTGGTGTAAGGTTAAACTAACTGAACACATTATCCAACTAGGACGCACTTTCTTCTATGTACTAAAGTTGTCATCACAATCGGAACTGTACTGATAGACAGATCTTTTCTTTCTGTGGAAAAAGAGCTTTTGCTCTTTTATTATTGTCATGTTGGGTGTCAGCAAAGAAAGTGTCTTAATGCTGCATGGACTACATTTGAGATCTGATGGGATGGCAGGCTAAATTTTGTCTCTACAAATGAGAAAGATTTTTTGTGGCAATTGCAATGGAACTAAAGTCACAAGACACACAATGGAAGCTTGGAGAATTCAGCTTAGAAGGGACCTCAGGATGTCTCCAGTCCCACTGCCTCCCCAGTGCAGCCTTGGCTATGGGGTAAGGCCATGCTGTTTAGAGTTCCTTAAACTACTCTTCAAAATCCCCCCAGGTGCAACTGCACAAACTCCTGGGGCAAACTGTTCAACTGCCTCACCATCTACACAGCAAGATGTCTTCATGTGTGGTTGGAATTCATCATGTCCCTTTGGACAAGTTGCTTCTCTTTCTCTCAATGCTCCCATTCATAGCACTTAGTGCACTAACTGTTCATTTGCTTAAAACCCCCTCTCCTGCAGAGTAACCTTGCTGCTGAGGTAACAGAGAGTTTCCCAGTGAGTCTGGGTCTGTGTGGGGAGAGCGCACCACAGACAACACTTTCTGGCAGTCCCCAGCAGACAAAGTACAAGAGTACTAAAGGTCTGAGAGCAGCCAAGAGCAGATTTACCAGTCACACGGGGAACTCCTTCCATGTGGCTCTTCCTTCTTTTTCTAAGCTCATTCCCATGCCTCTCCTCAGTCACACTCACTGACAACTGAGGAGGCCTGTGTGCTGTTTAGACAAACTCCTCACCTTTCACATTGCTCTGCAGCATGCCTGTCAGCTGCTTTTTTTAGAAGACACTCCAGCATCTCTTCATGCTGTATGGAGACTGCAAGATTTAAGGGGGTATATCCCTCCTGAAAGGAGAGACAATCTCCATTAGAAAAACAGAGACAAGTTCAGCACCTGTTCGAAACAGCAGCTTTACCCACATGCCAAGGTTACCTGGTTCTGAGCATCGCTACTGGCATTATGCTCAAGTAACAGCCCTGCTACAGCAGTATTACCAGACAGGACAGCCAGGTGAAGGGCAGTGTTGCCATCAGCATCTGCCAGATTTGGGTCAGCACCATGTTCTAGCAGAATAGCCACACATTTTTCTTGCTGGCACTGTACTGCCTGGAAACAACACACAAAGAAGGGGGAAGACTTTCAACATTTTTGCCTCACTCTTGTCACAACTCGCTCATCTCCTGAATGCTGGGAGTGAAGGACATCTTCAAAGATTAAACTAACAGAGGCCTAAGCCACACCTGCATAACAACATGAGTGTTTCTATGGCCCTTCTGTGTAAGGAATCCTGACAGACACCTCTCCTGTCAATAAGCTTCACTTATAAGATTTGAACACAGTCCACTTACTTTCATCAGTGGAGTTCTTTTTAAGTCATCAAGCAGGTTCAGCTGGCAGTTCTTTCCTGCTAGATGTCTAACAACATCTGCACGGCCATTCGCAGAAGCGAGATGCAGAAGTGTCCTAAAAATTAAACGGATAGTCTCAACGCAGACAAAAGACGAAAAAATCTGTGTCTTTATGCAGCCCTGGGGACCCTGCCCAGACTCTGTTCCTCCCACTTGCTGCTGCTGCTGATCAGCCACGGGGCAGAAGAGAATGGCTGAGGTCTGAGCAGCTGCGAAACAGCCCTGCAGAGAGACGAGGGTAAAGTGGCAGGCCGGCAGCATGCACTTCCAACAGTGCTCGACCCAACCAGGCTGCTCCACGCCACGAAAAACTCTAGAGCTCACTCTCCCAGCAGACAGGACAAATCTCGCTTTTCAAGCCATTAGCTTGAACGCGATTCCACACACGGCCTCAAGGGCGGGTGCTTCCACATGGCATCCAAAGCTGCTGGGGGCTTGGTCGCACCGTGCTGATACTCTCGTTCTGTCTTTTTCCTGAAGAGAAGCCTGCTGAGGACTAGTGGAGCTTGGCTCAGAAAATGCCGCGGCAGCGCCTGCCAGAAGCAGCCAACGTGTCCCATGAGTGACGCACAGAACTGACCGCCTCTGCTGGTCTCGCGGGTCGATGCCGACCCTCTTGAAATGCCAGCGCCACCGCCTCAGCCATGCCAGGTGGCGGCGGGGAGCCGCGCGGTGCAGCCTGCCCTGGACCTTGTCACTGAGCTCGGAGGTGCCGCTGGCGGCGGCACAGGGCTGCCCAGATGGGCTACTGGATGGCTTCAGCCTACTGCTGAAGAGCCGCCTGACTCTCTTCTGCAGGGCGTGCGACGACATGGCCCTGTTAGGCGCAATCAGCAGCAGGAAGCACCCGGCGGGCTGCTTGGGCCCGGGTGTGGATGGGGATGAGGGACAGGACGAGAATGAGGGACAGGGAAACGAAGAGGACCAGAACAGGCGTTCGGCACAAGGCCGAAGACGTCGCCCCGCGCAGTGGCGGCGGCCTGGATCCTCCAAGAGAGCGGCAGGGACGCGCAGTGCTCCCAGCGTGGGACGTGCTGCTGCTCCCAGCGCAGGACGGGCAGCTCTGAGCGCCGGCTCCGGGCACCAACAGAGCCGCAGGCGCCACGCGCCTGCGGCGCCACAATGGCCGGTAGCACGGGCGGGGATTTACCGGGAGCATCACAGAAGCCGCAGCGCGGGCGGAGGAGGCACCGGGCGGGTGACGGCGGGGCCGTGCGGGCGGCCTCGGCGGGCGCCCGGGAAGGAGGCGGCCGCGGCTTGTGAGGCAGCCGGCGGCTCGCCTTGGGCTGTCCCGGCGCACGGCCCGGGGCGCTGCGGCCGGGCCGGAGGCTGCGGCAGGCGCGCGAGCAACTCTCGCCTCACTCGCTCTGGCTTCCCTCAGGGCATGGCCGGGGTGCCGCTGGGCACACGTCCCCGAAATGAAGCTCAGGGTGGGCTCGGATCCCAGTCCGAGCGGGCGGGGGCCACCGGAGCTTTCAGTCATCTCGGAGATGATCGCGCCAAGGCTGCAATGCCGGAGTTCCCCAACTCCTCTGTCTTGTCCCTCTTGAAAACCAGACAGAGCCCTTAGACCCCTACACAATCGTAACTGCTGGCACTTGTTGCTGTGCCAGTTGCCAACGCTGATTTTGTATTCTGCCGCTTCACCAGCCAAGCGACAGCACGCGGGCCGCTACAAACATGCTTGAAACACATCCCGTTGGTCCCAATCACAAGAGAATGTGAAGGCCCAGAGGTTCTGCACTTGCTTTCTGGGCGGCTTCGGTTTGCTCTTTCTTGAGTCATTGTGCTTTGCAAGTGTTGCGAAGTCTTTTAAACTGGAGAAGTATTTGAAAGGGGGTTTTGACGTGAAGAAAGTTAGTAGATGCAAAAAGAGGACGAATGGGCTCTGTTTGTAGCACTGTGCCAGAATAAATGAAACTTACCAGTAGTATGATCCTTTGTAGCAGACCTGCCAGGGCGTATAGCACACGCTCTTGCTGCCCTATTAACCTGTGACCCTTGAGTCATTCAGTCCTCAGGGACATCTCAGTTTCTGCTCACAGAGGTGCAATGACAGTAAGAGTCACTTCCCAGCCTAGTGTTAAAAGTAGATGATGCTGTATAGATGAGGGAAGTATGTTGGGAGATCTGTTCCCCAGTATGTTTGGAAAAGAAAACTTACACCACCATCATTGTAGTAATTAGAGTTTGGTGCCAGTGTTTTCTTAAGTGACTCCCACAGTGTTGCCTGTTCCCAGGCCTAGTGTAGGTGAGGTAATTTTGTGTTATTTAAGTCTCTGTTCAGATCCTATGGTGTGTCCCGTAATCACTCCACAAGTCAACAACAAGACTTCTGGAGTAAATCCTTTTAAATGGCTAAGGATTTTCTTATCCTCCTCTTTCACTATCCTCACAACTTCATAGTCTCTTGCACCCAGAGTTCTGAACTCTATTGTGCACTTTAAAGCTTCCCTGAACAGCCTTTGAGGCTTCAGCTGCAACTTTGTTGTTGTTGTTAGCTAGCTTTAAAACAGCTTGATGCAGTGGGAGGTGGAGAATTAGACAGTGTTGGGATACAATACAGCTTTTCGAAAGGCACAGTATGCACTCAGGCAGGGGTTTTGTGCTGCCCTGTGGCCTTCCTACCTTTGTTTCCCTATGATGGAGTAAACTCCTCTAAATGAAGAGACCATTAGTTGTGCTCTCAGAAACGCGTTGTTGCTTTTCATGGGCACTTTTTGCCATCTAGTGGCAGCAACGGTTACGTGTTCTGTTTGCCTCACAATTTTACTTTTTAGGCACGGTACAAAATTGTTGTACGACTCCTCCATTAAGGAGCAAGGTGCAACTCTCCATTCATGCTGCTGACTCTACTGCTGTGGTGAAGGGTCAGGAGACTCAATGGAATGGTCAGGTTGGGAGAAGTATCAGCTGTCAAGTAAAACCACAGGAGTGCTCAAAATTGGCGCTTTTCTGAAGCTTAATGGAGTTGTGAGTTAATTAACCAAATACTCATTATTTGATCATATGGAAGCCTGGTTGCTGATTTAGGGATGTATTCTGGAAGGTAATAAGTCTTACGAGGAGTGACTGAGGGAACTGGGGTTGTTTAGCCTAGAGAAAAGGAAACAGCAGGGAGACCTTATTGCTCTCCATGATGATCTGAAAAGGAAATTGTAGCCAGGTGGGAGTCAGTCTTCTATCCCAGGTGACTGTGGGATGACTTGTTAGTCATAGGACAAAAGGAAATGCTTCAAGTTGTACTGGGGAGGTTTGTACTGGATAATAAGAAAAAAAATTCTTCAGAGCAGGGTTTGTCAAACATTGGAAGAGGCTGCCTAGGGAGGTGGCTGGAACTGTTTAAAAGATGTGCAGAAGTAGCACTCAGGGACATTGTTCAGTGGTGGACTTGGCAGTGCTGGCTTAACAATTTGACTTGACACCTTTAAGGGTCTTTTTCAACCTAAACAATCCTGCAATTCTATGATTGTAGAGCCTTTAAAATGAAAAGCCATACTTCGATGGGAGTGTGTGTTTCATGAGTGCCTCCCATAATCATTAGGTATGCTGTGTCTCTGAAATGCAGCAGTTGTGTTGGACATGTAGGTACTTAAAACAGCTCCACAACAGTGATGCCAAGTTGCTTTAGAGGAATTTCCTTCACTGAAATACAGTTCTGTACATCAGTAGGGATTGTATGTGGCCATTTTCCTGAGCTTCCAACCACTTTTGAAACAGGGTATGAANAGCGCAGGACGGGCAGCTCTGAGCCCCGGCTCCGGGCACCAACAGAGCCGCAGGCGCCACGCGCCTGCGGCGCCACAATGGCCGGTAGCACGGGCGGGGATTTACCGGGAGCATCACAGAAGCCGCAGCGCGGGCGGAGGAGGCACCGGGCGGGTGACGGCGGGGCCGTGCGGGCGGCCTCGGCGGGCGCCCGGGAAGGAGGCGGCCGCGGCTTGTGAGGCAGCCGGCGGCTCGCCTTGGGCTGTCCCGGCGCACGGCCCGGGGCGCTGCGGCCGGGCCGGAGGCTGCGGCAGGCGCGCGAGCAACTCTCGCCTCACTCGCTCTGGCTTCCCTCAGGGCATGGCCGGGGTGCCGCTGGGCACACGTCCCCGAAATGAAGCTCAGGGTGGGCTCGGATCCCAGTCCGAGCGGGCGGGGGCCACCGGAGCTTTCAGTCATCTCGGAGATGATCGCGCCAAGGCTGCAATGCCGGAGTTCCCCAACTCCTCTGTCTTGTCCCTCTTGAAAACCAGACAGAGCCCTTAGACCCCTACACAATCGTAACTGCTGGCACTTGTTGCTGTGCCAGTTGCCAACGCTGATTTTGTATTCTGCCGCTTCACCAGCCAAGCGACAGCACGCGGGCCGCTACAAACATGCTTGAAACACATCCCGTTGGTCCCAATCACAAGAGAATGTGAAGGCCCAGAGGTTCTGCACTTGCTTTCTGGGCGGCTTCGGTTTGCTCTTTCTTGAGTCATTGTGCTTTGCAAGTGTTGCGAAGTCTTTTAAACTGGAGAAGTATTTGAAAGGGGGTTTTGACGTGAAGAAAGTTAGTAGATGCAAAAAGAGGACGAATGGGCTCTGTTTGTAGCACTGTGCCAGAATAAATGAAACTTACCAGTAGTATGATCCTTTGTAGCAGACCTGCCAGGGCGTATAGCACACGCTCTTGCTGCCCTATTAACCTGTGACCCTTGAGTCATTCAGTCCTCAGGGACATCTCAGTTTCTGCTCACAGAGGTGCAATGACAGTAAGAGTCACTTCCCAGCCTAGTGTTAAAAGTAGATGATGCTGTATAGATGAGGGAAGTATGTTGGGAGATCTGTTCCCCAGTATGTTTGGAAAAGAAAACTTACACCACCATCATTGTAGTAATTAGAGTTTGGTGCCAGTGTTTTCTTAAGTGACTCCCACAGTGTTGCCTGTTCCCAGGCCTAGTGTAGGTGAGGTAATTTTGTGTTATTTAAGTCTCTGTTCAGATCCTATGGTGTGTCCCGTAATCACTCCACAAGTCAACAACAAGACTTCTGGAGTAAATCCTTTTAAATGGCTAAGGATTTTCTTATCCTCCTCTTTCACTATCCTCACAACTTCATAGTCTCTTGCACCCAGAGTTCTGAACTCTATTGTGCACTTTAAAGCTTCCCTGAACAGCCTTTGAGGCTTCAGCTGCAACTTTGTTGTTGTTGTTAGCTAGCTTTAAAACAGCTTGATGCAGTGGGAGGTGGAGAATTAGACAGTGTTGGGATACAATACAGCTTTTCGAAAGGCACAGTATGCACTCAGGCAGGGGTTTTGTGCTGCCCTGTGGCCTTCCTACCTTTGTTTCCCTATGATGGAGTAAACTCCTCTAAATGAAGAGACCATTAGTTGTGCTCTCAGAAACGCGTTGTTGCTTTTCATGGGCACTTTTTGCCATCTAGTGGCAGCAACGGTTACGTGTTCTGTTTGCCTCACAATTTTACTTTTTAGGCACGGTACAAAATTGTTGTACGACTCCTCCATTAAGGAGCAAGGTGCAACTCTCCATTCATGCTGCTGACTCTACTGCTGTGGTGAAGGGTCAGGAGACTCAATGGAATGGTCAGGTTGGGAGAAGTATCAGCTGTCAAGTAAAACCACAGGAGTGCTCAAAATTGGCGCTTTTCTGAAGCTTAATGGAGTTGTGAGTTAATTAACCAAATACTCATTATTTGATCATATGGAAGCCTGGTTGCTGATTTAGGGATGTATTCTGGAAGGTAATAAGTCTTACGAGGAGTGACTGAGGGAACTGGGGTTGTTTAGCCTAGAGAAAAGGAAACAGCAGGGAGACCTTATTGCTCTCCATGATGATCTGAAAAGGAAATTGTAGCCAGGTGGGAGTCAGTCTTCTATCCCAGGTGACTGTGGGATGACTTGTTAGTCATAGGACAAAAGGAAATGCTTCAAGTTGTACTGGGGAGGTTTGTACTGGATAATAAGAAAAAAAATTCTTCAGAGCAGGGTTTGTCAAACATTGGAAGAGGCTGCCTAGGGAGGTGGCTGGAACTGTTTAAAAGATGTGCAGAAGTAGCACTCAGGGACATTGTTCAGTGGTGGACTTGGCAGTGCTGGCTTAACAATTTGACTTGACACCTTTAAGGGTCTTTTTCAACCTAAACAATCCTGCAATTCTATGATTGTAGAGCCTTTAAAATGAAAAGCCATACTTCGATGGGAGTGTGTGTTTCATGAGTGCCTCCCATAATCATTAGGTATGCTGTGTCTCTGAAATGCAGCAGTTGTGTTGGACATGTAGGTACTTAAAACAGCTCCACAACAGTGATGCCAAGTTGCTTTAGAGGAATTTCCTTCACTGAAATACAGTTCTGTACATCAGTAGGGATTGTATGTGGCCATTTTCCTGAGCTTCCAACCACTTTTGAAACAGGGTATGAACTAAACTAGGTTTGTCTTTATTGATGACCTGATATTAGGCTACTAAAATATGTGTATTTTCACATCTGGAAACTAGAGACCTGCTGTTGGTTACCCCATATCTGAAACATGCTATAATCCCACCAGCTTGCAAGTGATAGGAATAATATCCATCCATATTACTGCTGAGGAACTGAGTGCCTGGCATGGGTGGTACGTGTGAAAAGTCCATAGCACATAAATCTGTGCTTCTTTGGAATAGATGTTTCACACAGGAGTAGACATGACATAAAGTGCATATATTTGTGGATTATTTTGGGCAGGTTCTGATTTCCCCAAAAGTGACCTTGGAGTATTCCAGATAAAAAACAGGGGGCAAAGCCTAGGAGCAATCTTGCAAAACCTCACTGAAATGGCCAAATACTCTCCAGGAGGTTATAATGCCTGAAAAGTACTATGCAACTCCTACCTTTGGTAAGCACGCTTTTTAGACAATGCATTTTTCTTTGCTTTAAGCCAAGCATTATTTCCCAAGATGGAGAAACACTGTGCAGAATACAGTCCAGTCAAAAGGGATATTCAAATCACAGCTCAAAGTTGCATTGCATTGAAGGAGGGAAACTAAGGTTTCTAATCTAAGGAAACTGAGAGTTCTAATCTACATTCCATGATGGGGTAACTTTCTTAGCATAATTAGGTTATATTGTTGAGATCTCATCTATGACCCTTTAGCTCACTTTTTGAAGATCTCAGATAGGTAATTATAAGTTCTTTCTGCATCAGTAGACCTCATAATGTCTCATGCAGGGACCAGTGGTAAGCTACAGAAAAGTTGTTCCACAAATCTATTCCTTGTAGCCAGATAAAAGGGAGGATGGCAACAGCTGATCAATTGGAAGGTGAGAGAGGTTAATTATTTTTGCCTGTTTGCTCAATACCAGCCTTTTCAGGCCTCTGGAAGGAGAGGCTGTAGAAAATTCGGTGACACAGAAAATAATTTCCCTGGTGAATTAGATTATTTATACTCCGTGCATATGCTCTGTAATGAAGAGAGAGGGGTGAGGTTCAGGGGCACTGCCTCATCTCTGTTGGAACAGTGTGAAGCCCTGCTGTCCATTGGGGCTCTTTTCTCAGGCTGGGGAGCACCACTGGCTAGACCTGTGAGCCTGGGCAAAGCAACACAACTTTTGTTAACACAGGGCTGCCACCCTACAGAGAAATCCCTGGCAGAAGATGTAAGCCAAGCCAGCCTGAGGCATCATTCCTGTAGAGTGACATCGCCACGTCTGTTCCTGCTGCCCACAGCGCTACATTTTATGAATACAGTTGTGTGGCTCCTGGGGTTAACCTGTTTGTGGCTCAGTGGTAGGGCATGGGAGAGAGAAGCTCAAGACAAGTCCATCTGTGTAGACATCCCCCACTTAATCTCCATGGGCTCAACTTCCACTGTGAATTTCCCTTTTTTTCGTGTGTTTCTATAAATCAGCACAGACTTACAATAGAGCTTCTAGAAGAGCTGGTAAATTCAGTGGTGCAATTCCTTTATAGAGAGTTATGCAGTGATCATTGGAGCACAGCATTCTTATTTAATTATCAGCTTCCTATTTTGTATGTATAGTCTCTGTTCTGCCTTTTTGTTATCATGGCAGATTATCAATCATATTTTGAGAAGAAGTGTTAAAGGAAAATTTTACAAACTTGCATTTTACTAACTTATTGCATTTTTTACATAAAAGTGAGTTTTCTTCTAGATTTCCTTCATATTCAAATCCCTCTGGAAGATATACTTCCAATAAATACACTGTCTGAAAGGTAACACAGATGCCTGATGCCAGATGGGAGCTGTTGCCTGCTCCAATATATCCTTCACTATCCAGCTGGTAATGTTAGGGATACTCTTAAGGGAGAAATGTAGAACACAGACACATTAAGAAAATTCAGGTTTGCTACAATAGTAACTTTTGGTTTGAATTTTAGGGCTTAAGTGTACCATTATTATTGTGACACATCATGAACTGCAATTCCTGAAATTCTGTCATTTACTGAATTAAAAAAAAGAGTGGATTTTAAACAATTTCTATGGAAAAAAAAATTAGACTAGAATTTTTCAGTTTAGAGAAATGGTAATTGTTACTCTGCTAATTTTGGAGTGGAAAAAACAGTCATGATCAGCCCTATGGAGAGTACAAGGGACCAAAATGGATATAAGGAAATCCTGCCATCACTATACATACATACATACAGTAAGGGGATGCAGGAGATGCTTGCAGGCCTTCCCTAATCTCTACAGGAGACTTGATTAAGAGCTGCCAGGCTGCTGGTTCTCTTGGCATGAGAATGTACAGCACAAGGCTTTTTTGAACCAGCCAGGTTGGAAACCTGACACTCTAAGGCACTCAGCGTCGTTTGGGCTAATGGGCATGAGCAGAGGTTTGTGTAAATATGGGCTGGGTACTGCATATGGGACCCAAGCTAAAATCTGGATAACACTGACCTCTGCTCTGTGGGAGCACCAGTTTATCTGGAGATAGACTCAGTGTTTCTGCCTGACACTAGTTTGAACAAAGCAGTGTAACCTCTGGTAGGATAACAAAGAGATAGGGAGAAAATTTTCTCTGTAAATGCTTTTCTTGCATTCAGATATTACTACAGGATGTCTCAGATTTAACAAAATGGCATTTGCCACAGGGAAAGTATTTTTTCAAATAAATAAAAATAATAATAAAATGAAAGTTCTAATTGACTGTAATAATAAATCATTGCATTAAAAATGAATGAAACTGTTCTGAACAAACAAATTAACAGACTTCTGTTGCTACATTGCCTTGCTTTGTTATGTATTCATCCATTAGTCACTGATTTGATCCCCCTAATCATTAGTGTTAATTAATGAGGTGTGGCTGTTCCAGAATGTCAGTGAGAGATTTTAAATATTTATAATTGGTGAACTACTACAGGATATTTTCAGCAATACTGAAACTCTACTTTTATAGAATCATATCATCAGAATATCCAGAATCCAGCATTCATCATAATGATAAGCTATACTGTCTTCTTTATATGTCAAAACAGTGACACAAGTCATGCAGGCTTTTTACCACAGATGATGTGTATGGGAGTGGAATTTTTTCTGGCTTTTAAGTCATTAAGAAGAGCAGCTTTATAAATTGATCACAGGTGATAGGTGGGTTTTGAGACAGAGAAGGAAAGCAGAAGATAAGCATGACATCTTTCTCCATCTCTCTTTTGGGCAGTTGGATATCAGCTACTAATCCATAATAAGCAAAATTTTATGCTTCCTTTCTCTTCCTCTTGACATGCTCCACTGTAGTTTTTCAGTTGGGTTTTCATTATCTCAGGTGATGAAAAGCAGGTAGGATAAAAATGAAGACCTTGATGTTAATATTTCTGATGCTGTAAGCAATTCAGTTTCATAGAAAAGGCAATGCCAAGTTCTTTGGTAATGTAGGAGGACTCTAATCAGAATTGAGTTTTTCAGATTTTCGGTCCTTTTTTCAGAAGGCATATGAGCAGAAGTTCTCAGATTACCTGTTCAACTTCAGTAACTTGTAAATAACTCCTGAGAGAGTTGTAATGTCTTATACAAAAATTGATGGATAGAGGACACAGAGAAGGCCTTAACAGAGGTCAGGGAAGTGCACATGGGAAGACAGTGGGGGCCAAGCAAGACCAGTATCTGAGATTTTAGGAAGTTTTCCTCCAGAAAGTGATTTTTTTAAGGTGGCAGAGTAATTTACTTGAGAACGAAGACATTTTAGGATTTGCTTATATTGGGAGTGATTAATTTTAGAATAATTTTTTTTATTCAGACTGCTTCTTATATTGATGCAGTTAAATGTTTTGATTATTGTTAAATAGCCCTACTCAATATTAGCTATCACTTTCATTTCAAGCTACAAAAGCATAGCATGGAACATGTGACCACAGGACAATTTCCTAAGATGGAGAAGAAGACTATGTTATGTACCCTTCAAAATTCTGTAGTGATGTGACCTATGATACAAATTAGATTATTTGTAGTACTCTAATGACATGAGTCTTATTGTTACCTTCTAGTGAGCAACGTGTTTCTTTACATATAAAATCTTCTGCATAGATCAATTTTGTGTGTTTTGGCAGACAAATAATATAATTCTGTTCTTTCTTTACTCCTGCTCTATGTAAACAATTAACCCTAGCCCCATACAAAGGCAGATTTTTTGCATTTAATTATTACTCAGTTGCAGCCAGGAAACAGTAGTAATCAAGACAAAGTCTGCATCACTCCTTCCAAATGTATGCATTTTGTGTGCTGTATTGTTGAGATTAGGATCATACTGGATAGTGCTTCTCTATTAGAATCTTATGTAGCATCATCTTCTGTATTTCATGGGATTATGAAATCTGGCTTCACTGAAGCCAGGCAATCTTAAAGAGAATATGGGCTGGATGTGCTTCACTGTGGTGCAGAAAGAATTTTAGCTCTCTTATTAGCCCTTGGTCCTCATTTTCTGTTTTTTCTTTGCAGTGCTGACAGCTGACCCAACCTTTGCTGCCTCTTATGGTGAGCCTTTTCTTTAGCTTCTCTTATGTGGCTGTGCATAAGTGGATGGCATGGCCCTCTTTTGCTGGGTCTGCTTCTATCCCTGCATTCCAGTGAAAGTGGGGGAGGGACCATGTGCAGTGCAAGAGGTGGGTGCTTGGGGAGGGTTGCAGGATTGATACACTTCTATATAAAAGAAGGATGATTTAGTGGTTAAAACATAGCTGGAAAATTAAACACTCAAGCTTCTCCCTTTCCCCCTCCCCTTCTGATCATGGAGGAACACTAGGAGACATTATGAATTGGAATAACAATTTACTGAAAGTCACAATAACCACAACAATATTAGTAACAAAAAGTGTACAAAAGAGACAGGGTGTTTTACCCACAAAAGGATATTCACCACCATGCAAACAGGAGCACTTCCCAAAGATAGTGCCCTGTGTGGTTTTCCAGACGAAGGCAGTATGGCAACTGGCCCTGCACCAGGGCCATGCACTATTCAGGAAAACAAAAGCAATGTGGCTAGTGAGAGCTTCCACAGCTTAATGCCCACCGCCCTGTCAGACAAAGCAATGGAGATCTAGGGCAAACAAACCCCCTCAGAAACTAGATCATCTGCACTGCACCATGCTGCAGCCTCGGACTGCTCTGAGCAGCTGCCTCTGGCACTGGTGTCACTCCACTGGGGCTTGTGCTCTGCACAGCTTGGCCCTGCACTGCCACCACTCTGTTGCCTGGGGGAGCGTCTCGGGTTCACTAGCATGCAAATGCTATGTATAGATCATATTAAAGCAAAATTAGCTTGGAGGTTAAGTAAGTGCAAATAAGTGTTGTGAAAAAGTCTGTACGTTTCAGAAATACATTTCTCATTTCAGTTGTCTTATGTCATGACTTCAAATACATTATATTGTACCAACTTTTGGAAGATGGGTAAATATTGCAAGAATACATACCTCTTAGTCATGACACGTTAATTGCATGAGATGTATGTGAACTACAGGGCATGTGAGTAGTGTTGATATTTTTGAGGAAATCCAAGTAATAACCAGACATAGGTATAGCAGCAGGGATGAGGCTTTTTTCTTTCCATTAGGATCAGCTGAAACAAAACATATTTTTCCATTGATATCTGTGCTATACAGCTGTGCAGCTGCCCCCTCCCCTCTCTCTCCCCCTGTTTGGATCAGGACTCTTTCCATCCCTGTTACAATGCTGCAGGCTGCCATGGCCTGTGCTGAAGTACATCCTGGCATCAAGTGTGAGAAATAGATGAGGATACTGTCAGACATATTTAATTTAAGACATTAGTATTATCCATTGGTGTAATCAATCTGCTGAGTTGTTTTTTGTTATGCTGCAGCTTGTTTGCTGCTTTTATTCACTGGCCCAGCATAACACTGGATTTGGTGCAGGTGCAGAGCCCTGCTGCATTTCCCTCACTGTGCCACTCTGACATGAAATGATGGATGGCTTGGAAGACATTTTAAACAGCAGGGAAAAGGCAACAGCTATTGCAGTTTAGGAGACATAAATGGGTGAGTCAAAATATAATGTTCTTCTGTGAGAAGGGGGAGGAAAGGAGATACTGTAAATTGAAAGTAGTCAGGGAATATTAAACACCGTACAATTATATACAGTATATTTAATCTGGTAGGCTGCTGTTAATGAAGAAACTATAGTGGTGGGGATGGGAAAATTTTAAAGCTATTATAAAGCTATTATCTATCAAAATTGATAAAAATTAGGGAAGCGAGTACTTTAATATGCTATCAGACATCAGTGACAGTTGCTACGTTCAGCAAAACTCTTGCTGATTCACAAATTAGGCCACTGAGAAATTTGATGTCAGTGATTTGCATGAGCTTGAAGCAGATCAATTCGCAAAAGTGATTTTTTCTTGTTGTTGATTCCTACAGCTGAATCAGACAGAGTAATACACTGAAATGGGCAACTGAATGAAATTAGATCACCAAGTTATGTAAAAAAAAGGACTATTTTGAAGCTAACAGATTTAGAATAAACTAGTTTTAATTTTAAACATTGCCTTTCTGTTACAAAACAAGCAATTTTGGTCCCTTGTAACAGTTCGGGGCTAGGAAGTGACAACAATATCCTTCCACAGATTTTCATACTGCAATTACAGGATGTTCATACATCTGAAGCACCACAGACATGCATTGCAAAGCTACTGGCTTAAGTAGCTTTGAAGCTTAAGTGAGAGAAGAGGAATAAAAAAAATCCAAAACCCTTGTTCACACAAAACAATCAACACAGGTCTTCTTTTCTGAAAACCCTTGCTCATAAATTACTGACATTAACCATGACCCTTCACTTGACACTCTGCTCTTCCAGGGAGCCAGGGGTTGCAGGAAGGCTCAGCTAAGTTTGATCACCTCCTACCAGGGGAAGACTCACTGAGCTACCTCTGAAAACTTTTGTTCAGATTTAGCCCAGTGCCCTTACCTGGCCTGATTTATTCTGTCAGTGCTTAGATCAGTTTTAGATTTAAGCTGCACTTAGGAAGTTACTAATGGAGGTTCTAGGTGACATATATGATAGAGGTGGGCAAGTGCTCACAAGAGCCAAAAGGAAGAATGTTAAATTCCTCAGCTTCTTTATTAGAGACTGTCTGGATCTCAAAAAGTCAGAAAGCATGTATTTGCAATGTTAAAAGAGGATGGGTTTATATATTCAAGGCAGATAGATGTCCTTTTTCCAACACAGATGACTTAGAGGATTTAAGTACACAGCTCTGTGGGTTCTTTTCCCAGGGCCTGTAGCAAATGCCATAATGAGACTTTGTGTCACTGACAAAACACCTTTTCAGTCTGAGGTGTTTGTTCCTATCTATACTAATGATGGGTATTTTTCCCCATAAGTAGTCCCAGGAAGGCTTTCAGAGGCACAAGAGGCCTTTCTTCCGTACCAAAGACATCAGGCCTGGCACCATGTAACCAAAGCACAGCTGTGCTTCAGCAGCCTTGTCTTCCACACTGCAGTTTGTTTCCTTTGCCTGTAATGGCTCTAAGCTGTGTGCTTGCTGCACCAGCTGCAGCAGGATGAAAGAAGTAAAAAAAGCTTGTGCTGAACCTTCCTCTTCCCAGACTTGCTTTGGGGAAGGTGCCTGTGTAGTTTCAGGACACATGCACTCAGCAGTGTGCATTGGAGTCCTTGTAGTCTTACCCCATTTTATTGTTGTGCAGCTACATAGATTTCAGTACTTAAATGGGTTTATCCTGTCTCAATCCTAGAACTTCTGTCCACCAGTGAAGCCTTGATGTATATGCCAGGGACCTGTGGAAGAGAAGACTTCGGTCTGCTGTAACGTAGTTTGTGGTTTGTGAACTCGTTAGGCGTGCATGTGCCCCACATCAGACTGATGCTACCAAGGCACTGCCCTGCTTTGCTTGTTCATCAGTGAGTTTGAGAGTTCAGAAGTCATTAAATTGACTAGAGCATTTGTAGCTCAGACTTAAACTGTAGAGGAGCAGGAATTTGTTCTTTGATCCTGAGCAAATTATTTAAAATACCTGTGCCTCATTCCACCCACCTGTGAGAATAGGAACAATGCTATTTCTCAGACCCCAAGATTTTAAGAATATGTGTTCCTCAGATTAGAAACTATATCAGTAGGAGCTGATAAGTATGTTAAATAGATACTGAAGAGATTGGACTAAAAAGTGCTGGTGGACCCAAGACCTATACTGGCAGATCAGCATTTTTCTGTCATAAATATCATCTTCCTTCCTTATAGGAGACAGTCCCAAGACTTACTTCTTGAATCATATAAAGGAATGCTTTTTGAATAAGCCAAATTACCAAATCAGCTGTACTGACCTGAATAATGCTGACCTGAAGGGTACATTTCTCCTATGTATTTGATGTGGAGTAATCAAACTGCATTTGCAAGGTACAGTATAACTGGGATGCATATATCTTGTTTTCTATAGCCATGTAATCTGTTTCACATGTATTTGTGAAAAGAGGTGCTTGCTTCATGTAAGCATGTGTTCTTTCACTAGCAATAAAACTCAATGGGGTGAGACTGGGTGATGGAAAAGAATATAGAAAGGAAAGAAAAGTAAATGAAAGGAGAAGAAAAATTCTTAAGAGTGAAAATGCAGTCACTGCAGAGTTTCTTGCATAAAAAATTTCAAGTAGCAATAAATGGAAGAATGCAGTAGATGAACCTGAATGAGTAATAAAAAAAGCAATCTCAGTGACAGGAATCCATTAAAAAACCTTTATAAGAGTAACCAGTTACTTACCCTTTCACAAGATAAAGAAAAACTAAGACATGTGCATGAAAGCACTTAGTTTCACCTTGCCATGATTCCAAGACAAAAGAAGGGAAAAGGAATTATTGGATTTGCTTAGTTTTTATCAAACCCCTGTATATTTTTTCTATTTTATTTTTTTCTGGTACTTGTTTTATAGTTTAGTTGAAATACTGGGAAGCTAGAAAAAGGAAGTAGCTTGTAGTTCTTGATAAATGCTTGGTAACATGCATTTCTTTGTTCTACTGCTTTCTGTCACAAAGGACTGCAAATGCCTTTTATGTTTTATTACATTTTCCAAAAATTAAAAAAACATCTTCCTGGAACAGCTCATTGTCCCATTGCAATTGAGGTTGAGATCTGGATGTTTCAATAGCTCAGTTGGGAGAGCATTAGACTGAACAGAAAAAAGGCATGCTACGTGCTTCTTTCAGCATGATAGATGCAAAACTGAGTTCTTATCTAAATGAGTTTATTCATGTCAATTTAGTTTTTATAACTTAGTATTTTATAATATTATTGCATTTATATTTTTGTTATATTTTATATTTTTGTTGGTTATTTTTATGGCCTTGATGTGGTAAGTAGGTAAGTATTTAAATATTCAAATGATCTTTTCAAAGTTACTTGGACTGCTTGCAAACTTTAGATTAAGAGGAAGAAAAACTTGGGCTGGTTTTAGCTTCATCCCAGCAGAGTCATTTCTCAACATGGAAAGAATAACTAGATTACTGTTTACAGTTTCTTTCCAAAGCACTTAAGGTTAAATACTGCAAAATGTCTAAGTTTCCAGTTTTAAAGCTAAAGTTGCTGTTAGATTAAAACACTACATGTTAATTGAAAAAGGCATACAGAAAACTTGCTGTTTATACATTTGATGCTGTTTTATTTTTTCCTCATGTGTTTTTAAGGTGCATGATATTCTGGACTGTTGAGTGGAAGTCTATACCAAGGACTTCCATTATATTAGATGTTCATACACTAGAGCTATTTTAAGATGCTTTATGGGTTTTATTTCTTCTGTTTTTACCATTGTTGCTTTTTCCTGAGTATTTACTCTGCTGTCTCTCACTGGTGCCCAAGGAGACCTGTAACCAACTATTTAACATTTATTACACTCTAACAAGAAAGTTGTCAGAAGTTAAATTCATTGTAGGTACAGCCTGAAATTTGTCTTGTCACTATCATTTGAGGAAAGACTAATGCAGATGTCTTCACTAGATTTATAGACTCATGTAAATCTCTCTCACTAGTGTTTCAAGATTTCTAGGAGTATAATACTTCCCTGATAACCAGAGTGTGGTTATTGCCTGTCACAGTTTGTAGTTAAACACACTCCATTATTGCCTGTCATAGTCTGTACTTCAAATACATTCAGTGTAATACTATAAAGCAGTGAATTATAACACAAAGAGATAGATCCGGAACTCAGGTAATGAAATATAGTGCCATCTCCACAGTGTTATGATTAAGTGTGAATTCTTGCCATAACTTAAAGCCATGACTTTACCAAACATGTCTTTTAAATTGTCAGTGTATTTTGTGGCCAACTTGTAGCTCAGTGTGCTGGTTTTACCACCAGTAGGGAAATTAAACTCCAACTAAGACATTCCCTCTGCCCCTTATTTGTAAGAAAGGGACAATAAATGAGATTATGAGTTGAAATAACAATTTACTAAAACCACAATAACAACAGCAGAATCATTAAGTGTACTTGTATTCCACAGTCCAAGTGATGATTTTGCTTGAAGATAAAATTTCCCTACACGATGAAAGGTAATGCTGTGTTGGATACACAGTAAAGACTAAACAATAATTTCCATTATAAAGCTTCACACTAAAAATATTTTTCAGGAAAGTAATTTAGGCAGATGGAGAATTAAATGTACAAAAAAGGCCAGATTCCTATTTTGAAAAAAATATTTTTTCCTATTTTGTATGACTCATAGTTTAAAAGGAAGAAATGTGCATGTGTTTCTGGACATTCAACTGATAACTAATTGAGATGAAAGCTGCAGTGTGATGTCATCTATTTGCGAAGTTTCTGGCCCCTACAACTGCATGCCCATTTCTGAAAAAATTGTGAAATGTTCATGACTTCATGTCTGAATTCAGTAGTGCCTAGTCACTGTTGCAGGAAAGATCATTCATTGTTCACAGAGATAACAAAGAAAGTGCATTTAATTTCTTCCAGGCCCAAATCTTCCCAGTAAAAAGTCCCTTCCATTCAGTTCTCTGCATGTGGATGGGTCATGGTACAAGGGAGATGAAAGGGACAGAAATGAAAAACTGTATGGGATTTATAAGATCAAGCAGTATGTCCCCATCACTGTATTGCCCTTGGGACTAACATTACGTCTTCGGGAAAACCTGTTAATAATATTTTAGATTTCAGTTGGAAAATCCATTTAACTGCCTCAGACTTTGTGTACTTCTATCACTGGAGCAGCAGAGTGCCTCCTAGGGATTTAAAAGTAGTAATGGCAATGATCAACTGACTTTCCCAGCCCCAAGAAAAAAGTGCTGAGTTAACTGACGTCATGGTTTAATCCAAGCCAGCAACTAAGTACTGTGCAGCCATTAGCTTACCCATTGCACATCCCCTCTGCCCCAGTGGGATGGGGTGGAGAATCGGAAAAAAAGTAAAGCCTGTGGGTTGAGATAAGAACAGGTTAATAATTGAAATAATATTTATATTTATAATAACAAAAACCCAATAATGATGATGATGATGTAATAAAAAGGAAGAGCAACAAAAAGAAATAAAGAAAAAGTGATGAACAATACAATTGCTCACCACCTGCTGATGGATGCCTGGCCTGTCCCCGAGCAGAAATCTGAGCCAACTTCCCCCAGTTTATATACTGGGCATGACGTTTTGTGGTGTGGAATATCCCTTTGTCCTGGCCATGCTCTCTCCCAGCTTCTTGTGCAGCTCCTCACTGGCAGGGCATGAGACATTGAAAAGTCCCTGGCTTAGAGTAGCTACTACTTAGCGACATCTGAAACATCTGTGTATTGTCAGCATTATTATCATACTAAATAAAAAACACAGCACTGTACCAGACACTGAGAGGAAAATTAAGTCTATCCCAGCTGATACCCGCACGTCTGATGAATTTATTTTATTTTAATTACAGTGATGCTTAAGTAGATGGATCCCTGGACCTTTAAAGATCATCTAGTCTCACCACCCCTGCAATGAGCAGGGACATCTTCAACTGGATCAGTTGCTCAGAGCCCTGTCCAACCTGACCTTGAATGTTTCCAGTGATGGGATATCCACCACTTCTCTGGGCAACCCATGCCACTGTTTCACCACCCTCATAGTAAGAAATTTCTTTCATACATTTGGTCTGATGTATGCATGTAGATAAACTCAGGAGACTTCAGACATTTTGGAGTTCCTACACTGTTATTCCAGTATCATTAGAGCTATGTTCAAATTTTCAGAGTGTTCTTTTAAATTTGATTATTGAGCTTAAACTGGCTTCACATTCAGATCCAAATATTATCACTTTCCGTGACTGTAAAGCATATTTCTCTTTGACTGTAAGTGGAGACAGTTTCTCATTATTGTCTAGTGTGAGTCAGTAGACCAAAAGGGAGCCATAAAAATTTGTGAAGCCAACAGGAATTCTCAGTATCTGTACTGGTTGCTCAAATCTCGAGAGCATCTTATGAACAAATGTGTATTCCCTACTGCAGATCTCTACCATGTAATGTTTAGCATGGTGTATTACAACTATGAATACACCCTGTATTCTAGAAGAAAAAATAGAGATTGTAGTAATTATATGAGGCCAATACCAGGTGTATCTCTGAGGAACTGAATGGATCATATAAATAATTCTGCAATAACACGTTTTTCCCATCTAAGATACATGCCAGTGGAATGTACACCAAAATTCATTCTGCTTTTAATGACATGATGCAACAATAAAAGTGTACATGCCACGAGTCCCTGCAGAAAAGGCTTTAAAGCCCACTGCATATTGCAGCACAGCAGCTGTATATGATCTATTGGATGGCAGCCAAGAGGAGCTTGGAGGAAATGGTAAGAAGTGTGTTTTACAGTAGTTCAGTGAAAGTTGTCTTCTTTGCAGGAAGATAAAGCTTTTCAATTATGTTGGTAGCTTAAGAGTTTAACATGGGCCCCAGTGGTGAGATTTTGTTCCAGAGCTTGGTGCAATAGAGAAGTTCCTATTTTAAAAAGTGTTGTGACTTTCTCCCCCTTCACCTGCACTAAGGGCTGGAGCTTTTTTCCGGTTGAAACATTAGCAATTTACATAGCAATAAATGTGAAAAAACCCCCGAGATTTAAATCTCAGTTGGTGCTGATTCTGTAATAAAAGCATAGAAGCATTTCTAAAAATGCAATTTCTTCACTTATTTGATTTCCTCTTCTGTAACTGCATTGCAGTGATGCCTTTACCAATTCTTGTATTCATTGTGACCTTTATCCTCATAATTATTGAAAAAACCTTTTCTTCTGTTGTATTTTTCTTTTTCATTGTTTTTACCTTCTTCTTATTATTAGACATAACATCTAATAGTAAACTATGTTCTCTTCAAATTGACATAGATGATTGCCGTGTTGCTTGTGCTTTTCCCCATACTAACACCCCTGTGTCACTTACCATCTTTTGTATGGGATGCCACTTTTTCTTGTTGCCTCCTCCTCTGAATTGTTTGTAGTACTCTAGACTCTGAGAGGGACTGCAAGTTTATGAACTGTTTTTTCAGAAGGGCTGTGTGTGACCCACAAGATTCAGTATTATCTGAGGATTTACAACATCTCTGTTGAGAACTGAATCAAGAAATTTAACTTCAGGCCAGTAATAACCAATTTGGTTTCATAAAGTAGAGCTTGGGTGTAGTGGGTACCAGCAGAATTGCATTATACAGACAATTTGCAATTAGACATCAAAGAGACAAGTGTTACTGACAGAACAAATGAAGGAGAGTGGGAGACATGCTCAGTTTCTTCTAAAAATTACATAAAAGTACAATGTGACATGTTTCCATAGCTCACCACAGTAAACTTGTGACTAGTCTCTTTGATTCCTACATTGCTTGTCACATTTGATGTGGTATGCCAAGTTTTTTTTCAGTTAGGTTCTCAATTTTGGATGTTGATATAGCCAAGAATATTGTCCTACAGAGTCCATTTGTTTCTTCACAGAGTCTACCACTCTAGTTATTTATAGCAGAGAAGCCTGAAAGCGATGCATATGTTACACACAAAGTGTAATCAAAGCCAAACACACACTTAAGCAATATGGCCTATTATTGTTTGATGTATTTGTCCAGTCTTGTCTGGGTTCTGTTCGCATGTACAAAAGTAAAATCTCAGTGATGTCACTGGTGTGTTCATGATGGAAACTTGGTGGCCCATGTAACATGGAAGAGTATAGTTATAGTTCCAAATCCACTGATTTTTCTATTTTTCAGAGCACACATAGGTAAGATATATATAGTAACTGAAACATTTTAGCCTTCTTTTCTAAAGAAAAAAAAGCATATACAGCTGTCTTTTCTGTATGTTCTTCTCTTCCTTCCTAGTATTTTTTCAAATTTTTGACCAAGGCTCACATTTCTGAGAACTGAGATCCTGAGCATGTCAAGGTTCTTAAAAATCTGGTTATGACTGGTCCCTAAATAGAGGAGAGAGGTCTCCATTACTGAGAGAAAGGCTGACAACTTTTGTCTGGCAGCCCATGGGCAGCTTAAGGCTGGTGTCAATCCACATGAGCCAGCGGGAATGTGGAGAATGTCATGAAGTCCATGGAAGGAGGCATGGGAAAGGCTGGGGACACACAGAACCATAAGAGACCATGGACTGATTTACTTACTGCTTAGGCAGAGTTTTTTACAAGATGTTTCTTTCCAGTAATCTCTTAAAATTTGGCCATATTCCTGGTTCAGTGACATCCAAGGGCTACAAACTGTGATGGTTGTTGCCAGCTGAATTGCCTTCTGATCAAATACCTGTGAGTCCTCAATGATGGCACTCTGGAGCCCAGCTGGATCAGGTGATCTGCTGAGTTGTGATGGGACACGCAGGATGAGGTCAGCCACTGCCTGCCATGGCTGGAAATAGAGTGGCAGCATTTGTAGGGTAGCTGATGCAGCTTAGTTACTTGTCTGAGGCGTAGAGATACCAACTCCCTGTGAAGTTAATCTTTAATTCTGGTCTCTCTGGTGTGAAGAGAATTCATAGGAAAAGCCACACTGCACAAAAGATCGGTCCTCAGTCCCAGCATTGACAAGTTGGCTGTAGCTTGTGCCCTGTAAGCACAGTCCACAGCTAGTTGGTTTGATAAGACTGATACAGGAAAGACAAAAATTCTCCTGCAAATTCAGCCGGTGAAAAACAGAGTAATCCAATGAAGAGTTCAGTCTGGGAAAAGTTCGTGTTTAGATTTATCATTTTCATAAAAGAAATAACCCAAGGAAATAAAAGAAAAAGAAAGTTGAGAACAGCTCTCTTCAGAACTGTAAAAATTTGGAAACAGAAAAAGCAAACACATAATGAGGAGAAAAATTACCTAGTTTTGTCATACTTTCATATCTCACTTAGGAAAATTAATTAATCTCATTGAGAAGTGCCTAATTGAGCAGTACACCTTTTAAAACAAAACCTACACTCTTTTATGCCTTGGTTTGAAGATATGCCTCACAGATAAATCCCCACTCAGTTAATATCCATCACTCTGCACTGACAACTTGATGGGTGGGTACCCATCTACACAGAGCTGCAACTCAGGATGCAAGTGACAAATAATGAAAGAATCTAAGTCCTGGATTTTGGCTCAACATAAATGTAGCTTGGAGTTTGCAATGACAGTGCTGACAAAGGCTTGAAAATATCTGTGCTGATGGCTCTAAATCAAGGGCTATAGTAAATGTCAGGACAAACTTCATTAGTTTGATGGAATGAGTACAGAAAATAGTAAGAAGGCAGGCAAACTTTCTGGTAACAAAATAGAACTATGGGCACAGTCTTAGTTCTAATTTTTAGTGCTTCCCAAGCCTGGAGGGGAACTATGCAGCAGCTTCTTATATACAACTATGATATGTTCAACAGTGAGAAAAAACTCAGGCCACCACCTGCACTATTCCATGAATTCTCATAATCAGATTAATCTATAAATTATATCAGTGCTCCACACAGAGTCCCCAAAATGGTACAAGCTTTTATCACTGCAAAGGAGTAGTGGATTTTCTGATGCAAACTTTGTGAGGCCTTCCTTGGAAGTTTCTTCCTCTTGGACATTTCTGTACTTATGGGGTAATGTGATCTATTTTATTTGGCAATGTAGGGACTGCCTAGTATTTTAGCTCCAGGAAGGAAATAGCTTTGACACAGATTATCTGTGATAGCAACATGCCTTCTGAAAATGAAAATATTTCCAAGCAAAGTTAGGAATAGACTTATATTTGTTGAATAATATTGTAATACTCTATGGAAGTCCTGAAAAGAGAATTCAAATTATGAGCATAATTGTTTTATTACTCAGTAGTTAATACTTTGAAGGTAGGGAAGATAGGTTATTTTTTACTGTTGCTAATTGATATCACATTTTCTTCCCAGAATCAATTCAATATTATTAAATTATCATTTTGAATGATCCAGCACATATATATATATATATGCACAACTGAAAATCCTTTCATAGAAATAGTTTTCAAATAAAAAGAATTCTAAGGCTATCCTGTGTCCTTGCAGTATAAGTGAAGGGGTATCTTTTGCAATTTTTGAAGCTAGCTAAAATAAAACTTAGATATAGGTATATAGGTCCCTAGAAGCAATATAACTAAAGGTATTGATTTGTTGGGGTGTTTTTTTTTAGCAAAAAGAATGACCATAGTATTTTGAAAGAATGCACATGATATTTTGAAAAATGTTCATGTTAGGTCTTGTAGTCAAATAATCACTAATTTAGTGAAGCTCAGGGAATTTTTTTTTTTTCTATTTGTAATACCATCTCTGTTATCTATTGTATATTGAATATGGAAAGAAAATCAGGATTCTTGCTTCATGGATAGAGTGACAAAGGTACTCCTGAAGGCTGATGTTAAGAGATTTCCAATAATGAATGGCAAGTAAATACAAAGCCCCCTACATGTGGTGTCTGCCAATTCAGATGGCAAAAGAGAGGTTTGGGGTTTTTGTTTCTAGTGTGTAAACTTCAGAGTAGTGATTAGTTGTGAGCTTCAAAGGCATATTAAAATTAGCAGAGATTTTTCTTTCTGCTTATATATCTTGGAAAGCCAAGTGTGACAATTAATCTTTCTCTAAGGTAAAAAATGAAATAAAGACTTTTTCCCAGAAAACACTAGTAGCCCCTGTTAAAATATCATAGTGCTTTGGGTGTTAAGGATGAGAATAAATATTTTGTGGAGAGATGCATTGCTGAAAGTCATGGTAAGTGTGAACATGAAAACTTCCCCAGTTTCTGTATTTCCTAATTTTTAAACTTTAAATTTGTAGAACCCTGGCCTTGAAAAAAACCAGAAATTAACTGATTTGTAAATCACAGCATACAAATTGCACTACATGAAAAACTGAGTTATGCAAATCTAGAAACACCAATGTCTAATAAATAATTAAGCAGAGTTTTCACCCATGTTCTTAGCAGTTTCTTGATTACATCATATTGGATTCATCTTCAGGGATATAACTAGAACAAAACAAGGCTATGGCATCTCTAATTTAGTTGTTTTTCCTGGTATTAGATCTGTTTCTTCCCCAGTGCCTAATTGCTGTTAGAATAAGAAGGCATGATACATAATGAGGCATTGGAAAATAGCTCATCTGAGCTTTGCTAAAGATACTAATATTTGTTGAAATATGCTTTATGTTCTCTAAGTTATGTAAAAGTGTCTTAGAAAGTACCTAGACTCTGTACCACTATGTACAGAATAAGTTTTACCTTGTAGAAGTACCCATGGAGTCTGATAATGAATGCATTATTGGTCTAAGCACAATTTAAAATGAAGATCCAAAAATCGCCTCCATCTTCACCTGGAGTGACAGCTTTAATATTCAACCCCTTTTTCTTCAACCTCACACTATTCTGTTCATGCCCCTGTTAATGTATGGGCTTTATGTCCTCTGAAAAACTAACAGCAGTGTTTTAAACTGTTGAAGTTTAGGGACACTTACCATATACCGTGAAAGAAATAATTTGCCTTGTTATTTGGAATGAACTACTGTACATTAGTTGAACAGTATTGTTGCTGGAGCCCAGAAAAACCTTTAAATATACCTTTCCTTAATTTTATGCCTAGCCCTCCAAATATAAAATAACCCTGAAAATATGCTTTTCTATAACTCAACAGAAATAGGACTGATTTTGAGGAAGGTTTATATTCTCAGGGATCCACATCCTGTCATTTCAGTTGCTTTCCTGGGAAATGTGTTTCCAGAAAGATAGTTTAAATGTTTGGCAGCAAATATTTTTTTAAAAATGTAGACTAATTAGACAGTTCTTCTCTGTAATAGATATTCAGCTACTGTTCTCTGTAGAGTGACATGCTTACAGGCATATTGCCCCATTTATAGTCTGGTGATAAAAAATGCTTCTAAAACCAATTACAAGGGTTGGTGTTATTTAGAAGACACTTCAATTCATCAAGAATTAATGTTACTTTCTTAGGGAAAACATAAACAGTGTTCCCAGGCTGGGCACTGATGGTTCTATTCACATGTATCAAATGACCGTATGCTACAGTGATCTGTGGGTGGTTCTGAGTTGTTCTGAAATAGAAACTACATTGCTGTATCTTTCTTCTTACTCTCCCTCTTCTGTGAGAAGTACAATGGGAAGTTAACAGCTAAATGGAATTTTTTTCTTATTTTATTTTTGTTTTGCTTCATTTTAGGCCCATGAGGCCTCTCCAAACATGTGGTACATTTCCCTGGAGAGGAGGTTATCTTGCTAAGCAATAGGCACCAGACTTCACTAAAGAGGTGTAACATTTGCCTAGCAGTAAAGAGCCATAGGCAGTTCCCAGGAACTGTGGTTTACTGACTAATGGAGTAGGCTCCTAGGCTAAATTAGGATCATCCAGTTGGATGCTATGGATACCCTTTCTTAATATTTTTATTTTTGCATTCACAAATCTCTTAGGAACTGGGACTTTCCTTTTGTCAGGGTACTACATAACACTTTGTAGGTGCTGCAGCTCATTAGCAGTGAAAGAAAAATAGACAAAGGTACACAAGAACACATGAAGTCAAGTTTGCATGTCCAGCCATCACCAGAGCTAGTTTGATGCTTAATGCAGTATCTTGCCTGCTAAAGTGCCTTATACAGAACAATTTATGTTTACAGAATTTTGATTATGTGGTGAGACATTAGGGGTTGCAATAAATTATATTTTTCTTTCTAGTACCTCAGCATTTTGTACAGACTTAAACCCTAAGATGGGCAGTTTGGGGCCACTGAAAGTAAGCATTTAGAATCTGTCTCCCATCTTGAATACATTCCTTGTTCCCATAGTAGAATCAATGAAATTTGTAAATATGTTTGGCAATAAAAAACCCCATTAGGCTGAATTATTTGCCATCTTTCTTTATTTTCCAGTCTATCCTGGCAGAATTGTTATTAAATAGCATGTTTTTCAAGTTCTTTATCAATCAAACTAAATCAGGATCTGAATTGAACATGGAAATGCAAGTCATGGGGAAAAATGGCTCCATTTGAGCCTGGATCTGAAACATATCAATTCAGTTCTTGCTTCCAGCTTGAAAAACAGCCCACTGCCTGAAGTCATGCCCAGTTGATCTAAGGCAAGAGGGTGAATCTGCTTCCTTTCCACCCTCTTCCTTCCCCTCTCCTACTGGATAAAGGACTTTATGATCCTTCATTTGCTCACTCTTACCAACTGGCAAAAAAGATGAATTCAGATATAAGCAAGATATGTGCTTCAATGGCAGAGCTACTGTATTCCAGCTCCCCTCCCCTCCCCTCCATTTGACATGTGAATAAAAACCAAAATATGAACCAAACAGAGTGTGGGGCTATAACATTATTAATTTAGATTAACCTTTTTTAAAGTATTTGACACTCAACACTATCTTACTTTTTTGACAGTATACACACAATCTTGAGTATATAGGATAGGAGGCCAGATACTTGGATACTTGTAACATGCAGTCATGCTACAGAACTCAGAAAGGTTCATTGTTTTTCATTCATGGAATGTCCTTAGTTTTAGCTTTTCATTTAGAAAATAATAATTGTATACCTTTAAGTAAAATGTATCATTTGAACCGCCACATGTTAATTCACTATACCCATGGATGAGGTTATAACATTACAGAGTAAGAGCTGTGTTGAACTTGAGGTCTTGTGGGACATGGATATTTTCAAAGTTTAACCTGACTTGTGTAGTGAGTGTCTGCCAGTACCTCACTAGTGGAGCTTTTAAGTAACACTGCAGTTTTCTGCTTGTTTACCCCAGAGATCTCTTGCTTCTGTGCTTTCTACACTTCAGCATGTTTTCTCTCTTTAATATGACCTGTCAAGTTTTCCTTTTTCTACTTTGCTTTTACCATTTTCTGTGATTACTTTTTTGTGCTTTCCTTATAGAGTGGTCCTTGTTTCTCCCTAATTTTGTCTTGGCACATATGCCAGGAATAGTACAATCAAATACTTGTGGGGATCTATTTTCCTTTGAAATGTCCTTGGAAATCTTCCCCTGCAAGTCCAGGAAAGCTCACTTGTGTTCTGTATTTTAGCTGCCAGTTCCACAGAGATGTCTAAAGTACTATAAAGTATCTCAAATAGCACTAAATGCCTCTCTTTCAGGAACTGAATTGTACTTACCATTTCTTTCTCACCCTCCTGTGATTTCACCACTGTATTCTCCTCCTCTCCTAATCTTCCCCAATTTTTTCCATTTCCTACAGTCCCACCTTAAATTGTCTCATCCTCTTGCTCAAAGCACTCTTCCTAGCAGAAGTGCGTCCCTCAGGACCTCATCTCAGACTTCTGCCAACAGCAGTCTTTGTGCTAAGAACCATCATCTCCAACTTCTTCCTTTCTCAGACGGTCCCTCAGTAATCATCACAGCTGTGTGCTCCCATCAAACTTCTGTCTCCATGCAACTGGAGACAAATATAGGACGGAGAAAGAAGATTAAGATTTTTTTCAAAGTACAGAGGAAGCTGAGATTTTGAAAAAAATTAGTGTATGGAAAAACATGAAGAGGATGCTAGGCGAAAAAGTATTCTTTAGTTACACAGCCATGCCCACTTGATAATTCTCTTTTGAAGTCTGACTGGAAGAAAGAGGATTCTTCAAGGAAATTCAGACAAGCAGCCTGAACTAGCAGAGCCACTGGAGAATAGGAAGCAGGCAACCAGTTGTTTGCTTTAGGAAGGAATGGAGGAGAATTAAAGACAATCAAGTTTGGTACTGAGAACAGCAAACTAAAACCACATTGTACCTCCTCTCCTCCAGGGATTAACTGCCCTTGGCTGATAACGAAAAAGAAGCCCGTAAAACTTTTAGGCCTAAATGTGCACAGCACTTCTTTACACTTGAGGAGCACTGAGCAATCAATGAAATCTGCTAAATGCAGCTGTTGTCCATATTTAGCATACATAAGGGGGTAATTCATACAAGTAGAGTTATGGTTTTGACAGCACTTAATGAATGGATGAACTGCTAGTAATGGGCTGTTTCAGTCTAAAAAACCCCAAAACATATTTTGCACTCTGCAACTCTGCTGTTAACAGGAACCAGATCATGTTCATGAGGAAAAGATTATGCATTTACTACCTTTTCCAACATTTATTTCCTACAATGATGCTTTTGCGATTTTCCATTCAGGTCAGTGCAACACTTCTGCATAGTCAAGGGAGGTGTTGAGGGGGAAATTTTAGCACAGACCTTTGGGGGAAATAAATTTTAATCTCACACAATTTTAATTGCAAGACTGGGCACACCTAGTCTTGCAATTAAAAAGATGTAAACCAGAAAGAAATATCTGGGCTGTCTTAGTGTGCCCATGAAAAGTATGCAAAAGGAACACTTATGTGCTTTCATGTTACATCCAGTCTTAAGCAGTTTTCCAACAACTTTTGTTAGCAATTTTTAATAAGCTTTGCCTGCAGCATGAGGACAGAGTGTTGTTAGGTCACAGCTGGGCCTTGTCATGAGTCTGCACAAGACTCACTTGTGCTATATCACAAACTCATAGCTCAGGGCAGATATTCCAATGCATGATTGCAACCAAAGGTAAAGATAATGTTGTGAGTAGCTGTACTGAGTACCGTGTAAAAATTACTCATTTTTGGAAGCAAAAGGCACCTTGATTACTTGGCCATAGTGTTCAACATCATCTGAGTGCAACTTGCTTGCATAACTGAATGTTCTTTTTATTTGCAGTGACCAAATTAGCGACCTGTGTATTAACTTTTAAAACTTTATTCCCAGGGTAAATTTTATAACTGCTATGTTCGTTATGTGTTGTTATAGTATGAAATACATGAGTCAACTAATAGCATAGTTCTTCATCTCTACCAGCCTGTTCTAAATCCTGCAATGTATGACTTTGTCATAATTAGTTAAAAATGTAATTATTTCTTAGACTATATAATCTTTATGTAATAAAGAGAAATTTTTACTTGACTATAACAGAGAAATAAGATACTAGGTATAATCCTGAAAATTTTAATACAATACTTACTACTCTGCTTGGCAACATGCTTCCAGTGGATGAATTTACATTGCATATACGTAAATAATGCTCTTCTAACTCATTCTTATGACCTTTGATTCCCTGCTCATACCCATAATAAAAGGAACAAGAAGTTAGGCTTTAAACACCGTTCCAGCAACTTCAAATCCTAATGCACATCAAAACTCACAAAAAGTTCCCACTAACTTCAACACCATGTGTCTTCATTCAGGTAGACTTGTACTTCAGGTACTTTTCTTAGCAGAGCTTATCAGGGAGAATAAGGGTGTATATGTTCTGAGCTGGGCTGGCTTCTGTGGAAGTGGCTGTGGTGTCAATACTCTGTACTAGCACAGTGGTTTGCACTGGTGCATGAATGCCCAAGCACAGAGGTGCCATTGGCTTTGTACCAATCATGGACTAATTCTATGCAGAAAATTTTAAACAGAAACATACAATAAGAAAATTGTACTGATAATAATGAAAGATTTCCATTTGCGATTTGGTAGAAAGAAAATACAAAAAATCAACTGAAACGTTTCACTGTCTAAATTATGTCTCTAAAGATTTTGTATGCAGATGTCCCTCCTGATTCTTCTGGCAGGCAGCTTATTGAAAAGCATTTGAGACTTTTAAATTCTTAGTTTATGGCAGCACTTCAGACAACAACCATAAGTAATTATGCTCACATACATGGATAAAGGCAATTGCCAGTCCTATTAGTGTCAGACAGTGATGCACGTTTGAAAGTAAATGGTGCTTTAGTTCATCTCCTTTATGCCACTGACAAACTGAGAAGTTAATGGTTCCTGGGAAGTATTATGAGATCTACTAAATGAGATCTCTACCAAGCTTTAGATAATAATATTATTATTACTGTTGTTAGCATTAATTATAGTAGTAAAAAACATAACAGCAGCCAGTCAGGAGGAATGGCAGTACGTGACTAAGCAGGAAGTCATCATTGGATCCCTCTCCAGAGCACCTGTGCTCATGCCTAATAAGAAACAACGTAACTTATTGCAAATGTCTTGTGGTTTGCCAGTCTTCTAACTCCGAAAGCATCAGAGTTAGAGAGAGCATTCACTTATAGAGATGACCCTCAAGCCTCTATTTTACCCCTGCCAACTTCTCCAATGCATCTGAGATCTTTCAAAGAATGGTCAGAAAAAGGCAGTTGACATGAGAAATGTACTGCTAATACTACTACTAGCTAATTGAGGTACTCACAAAGTAAGACTGAGCCTGCTCACCTAAAGGAGGCAGAACTGACGTTCAGGTTTTAACAACACATGGAAAAGAAAGAAAACGAAGTTGCTAGAAAACATGTTATTTGGGGAGTGATAGGTTTTCTCTCCATCATAACAGGGAAAGTATTTCCAAAAGGAAGAGAGAGCTCTCAGTTTTGGGTTCTAGTAGGAACTCTAGGTGAAACTCTAGGCCCCATTTCTGTTTTGACTGTGTTGTTCCCCATCTCCATTCCTTCTTGTCCTCCCCTTATATCCCTCTCTGCCCACTCCCTCTTGCCTTTCCACTGTGCATCCCCTGTCAGCCCTGCGTGTGCCACTGCAGAATTACACTGTTTCCCCTGTCAGACGAAGAGGATGTTCCTGACATGCTGGACCTAGTGTTGATCTTCATCTTACTGTCTGCCAGGAGTGCAGAAGGCTGTACCATGATTTGGAAAGACATTCAGAGAAATGGCTGGAGGCTGTGACAGCTGCAGTCCTTTTTGTGGAGCATGCTGTGTTGGTCATGGAACGTGCAGCTGGCAGAGGGTTGTGGGGTGAGATGCAAGAACTCCACTCTCCACTTACTCAGTGGCACATGTGATGGCAGGCTGAGTGGACACAACTCCTGCACTGCAAAGGCTCAACCCCTTTTCTGTGTGCATGTCACTAGAGCATGCCAATGTTTCCAAGAACAGGTATAGCTGCGCAGGTTTTCCTGGTACAGGGACACAAATAGCTTTTGTGAGTACCCAGTTTCTCCTCTCAAGGTTTTTTGACTGTCACCTCAATGAATGAGATTTAGCTGGTCATTCCATGCATTTTTGACACTGATCAGACATAACTTTCAAAAGTTATTGTTTAATAAATAAACAAGAATACACATCAGACAGAATGGAGCACCTTGCCTCACCCAACTGGTAATAAATCAGTGTACACTCCAGAAATATTGCTGACTGACACAGTGTTTGACATCTCAGAGCACTGTTTTTGCCAGAATAATCTTGATTTTTTTCTTGTCATGTGCAGTACAATGCCAGTATGACTCATTGCAGTTTTTCTTCGAACATTTTGAACAGAATGTTTAGAAAGTGTCAAATGACCATATTTTCCCCAGAAGTGATAGTGCATATAAATTGTAAAATGATTTTATCATTTCTGCTAGAGGTGGGGAATATGATCTGCTTTGACACTTGAACAATTTTGCCAACATTAATTAAGGAGATTTTAATTAGATTTTCAGGAATTACTTCAAGCTATAAGAAAAATGTAATTTCTTGATTAAATTTTGCATAATTAAGTTATATTTTACAAATCTTTGTAACCTACACCTCTTCACTTGTAAGCTAAAAGCATGGAGGAATTGTACAAATAAGAAGCTGAATTGGCTGTAGAAATGCTCTTACTAGTTTTGAATGTCCAGGAGCCTGAAAGTACTACACCAAATGTAAAGTCTAATCCCAAATGTATTCTGTTGTGTGCCCAAAGTCATTATAAAGCTTTGGGGAATAAGTTAATCAATTCTAAAGAGCTAGTCAAGAGAAATTAAATGGCAAAAGGATTATTAATGTAACATGTAGGCGATGTAATTCAGGACAGAGATTGTTAACAACACAAAGCAGAATTAACTTTATTATCCATGCATATAATAATTCAATCAAAAGTAATTTTAATAACATCTTGAGAGGTACAAATAACTGTAAGAACTCAAATTTTTATGGGCATCAAATAGAAGTTAGCCACATCAAAACCCCTTTATGTTTTTGAAAGATTCCCACAATCTTATGGACAAATCTGGTATCAGGAAGCAATATAAGATGGGAGAAGCTGGATGGGTGTAGCATTAGGTAGCATAACCCCTTCTCCTGCATTACTCCATATGACCCTGGTTTTGTGGATGTACAGCCTATATACCCATCTGGCCCCCCAAGTAAGACTGGAGTTGTATCAATATTTGGGACATTATACTGTAGGTGTCATTGCGGTAATTTGAAGCTGCAACTCTGGAAGCCCTGAGTATTTCATTTTTGTATTGTATCTGGCAGATCCTTGTAATGCAAAGTTCACTTTGACTGCACTCTTGTTGGAAGGACTCAGCAGTGGTTGTTCTCTGAAGCTGGTCATCCTGAGTGCTGCCCCTGAAGTAGGATGGGGCACTTTGCTGCTAGCAGGAGGAAAAACCTTCCCTCTCAGTAGTAAAAGAACTAGAACTGTATTTGTACTTGAAAGAATAAAGTAGTATTTTACTTAAGTAGTCACTTACATAAACCGTTCACACTGTAATAAAAACTCTGTAGCCTTCCCCTGGTCCAGGCTGGCACTGGTGATGTCCAAGGATCCTTGGCTTTACTTTATATAGGCCAGATGCATAACCCTGGCTCACGTTGCTGAAGAAATTGCCTTATGGGGAGAACCAGCTATGAGAGGTCTACAGAAAGATAAGGAATGTGAAATTGCAATCAGATGTAGGGTTGTTGAGGCAGAGATTGAGAAGAAAATAAAAGCCATTTTGAAAAGATATAAAATCTCATAGGAGAAAAATACAGGGGAGTTTTATGCTTTTTTTTGGTCAATAAACAATTCCTTTTTCATTTAAACAAGGTATATGCTTGCAGGGTCTCTCTGCATGTGGCTAAAGGTGGTGGTTGGCCTGAATGGGAGTGCTAACACTTAAGAGCTGTCCTTAGGAGCTATGACTTTTGCTGATAGTCTGGGTACCTCAAGCAATTCCTCCCGTGGATCAGTTCCAAAATATTCCCATTGGTAGGCACTCTGTTACTATTCATCTTGGGACTTGGCATTGAAGTCAAGCAGTATTGTTACTGCTTCTCATTTGAACACCTGAAATTTTCAGGGAGCAAATGGATGATGAGTAGCTGGATTGCTAAGAGCAAGTACCATATAAAGAAGAGTGAGTATTCTTTGTTGTATGCAAGTTTGTTTTGTTAGCTTTGGTGAGCATTTTCTAGGGAAAAATCCATCACATTATTTCTGAAAACATTTGCCCAGTCTGAGCTCATGCGGGCTAATGTTTGCTTGAGACTAAGAATGCAGCCTCTGGAGTTTACATAGAAGTTTGCAAATAAATTTCTGTTTGTATCAGTCTCTTCTATTCCTTGCAGAATGGCTAGTACTGGTCCTTATGAATGCTGTCAGGGCATCTGTACAGAAACTGATATGATCACTGCCAGTGGTTCCAGAAATTTCGAGTCATATCTATCTCTGATTTTTTCTAAGCATGAAAAATTCGTCTGAGAGGAATCCATAAACATGATATAAAAAAATTATATTTATTTCTGATCTTTACTGCTTTAGAATTGTGTTTTATGTGGAAATGCTTAGACTTCTTGGCTAAATTCTGAGCTTGTGACGGAGTTTATGACAGTAGTGATGATAAAGAAGGGATTTAACTTCAAAGGGAATATCATATGTGACTTAAAATTAATTAGCCCAGACATTTATTAATCAAAGGGAAGCTTTAAAATTAAAGATTTTCACATAGCAAGCTTATAGTCAGCTAGGTAATAATTTCTGCAGTGAAATTCCACCTTTGGCAAAGCAATATATCCATGTAATGTTATAATGATGTCAGTTATAATGTCAGTTATGATGATGTCAGTTATAATGTCCGTTATAATGATGTCAGCATTTTTTTACTCGGAAGGTGTCCATAAAGCAAAGAGAGTTTGTATGTACCCACTGAGAGAGCTGGGTACACCTGTCACCCTCACTGATAGATTTGTTTCTGTATGCATCCATTCTACTAAACTGTGTGTGTTGAAGTAGGATATTTCCCCAGATGTGCAACAGATGTTTTAAAACATCACCTAGAGTTTTATAAATTATACAGATCTACAGATTAGATTCTAAATCATCCAGTGCTAAAAAGGATTTATATGTCGAGGAGTAAATAATTAATAGAACAGTTGATACATAGGGAAGATTACACTGGTTAAGGGTACATGAGCGATGATACCAAACTGAACTTTTCCTACAGACTTTGTGTTTAGAGCCTTTGACATTGGTTGAGAGCCTTCAAAGGCTGTCAGGGGTGAATTGGTTGGGGGTTTAGCTCTTAATTTTTGATTATATATATTTGTCTTCTAACAATTCATCTCTGTCAAATAGACATGAAAGGTACATCATTAAATTGAAAATATTAGGAACCAGCTGAGTCAGTGTCTGGCACAGGATTTATTCCCCTTTCAGAAATACGACTTTATTTTGTTGTGATGCCACCTACAAGGCAGGGTTTGTATAATCTTCTTACTTGAGTACATACGGCCGAAAGGAGTATTAAAGCCTAACTAGTGTAAAGCATTGATGCAAATCTGTTTCTAGCCTGTTCCATCCACTCTTATCTCAGACTCATTCATGCTACTGGAAATCACTACAGGAAGAAATTATTCTTGAGACGAAAAGAACTAATTACCATAGTTTTTCTTCTTCTATATTTCTGTCACATCAACAAGAGTCGATATGCAAGAGTGTCACTGAAAAGCTTTCTGTTCTGCGGAATGTTAGATAGAGGGCAGATGTAGTGCTGTCTCTACCACTGAGGCTGTCTTTTATTGATTGGTTTTGGAGCAGTGTGTTCCATCAAGGTTAAAAAGAAGACAGGATAGCTCATTGAAAACATAAGTTGTTGGGTTGTTCTTCTCCTCAGGAGGCAGGTGTAATAGGTCTTGTTTGCTCAACCAAGTGTTTAACTTGTGCAGAAGTTATTATTCAGCTGGTGCAATTTTCACATAATACTTCTTGCTAAGAACCTTTGTTCATTTAAAAGTCATGAATAATTAAAATAAGTTTAGATATTGAACAAAGCTGCCTGCTTGGCAGGTATATGGTGCTCAATACAAATTCAGTCTGTATCCTAGCTATAAAAAAGAAATATTTTTTGGGTTACATCCAAGCGTATTCTAAAGCTTGTGATGAGTTTTACCTGTAACACTTTTACTTGAGATAGTTCTAACACAGCAATTAAGAATTGCTTTTTGAGAAATAGGATTTGGACATATTTTGGCCAGTGAAAGTGATTGATGATTTAATGAGTGATTTAATGAGCAGTTTTCACGAAAATACCTGTCCTATGAAATAAAAGGCAAAGTTAATCTGGCCTACTGTTTTGTCTGCCTTCAGTCACCGTAATTTTAACAGTTTAAAAAATTATAAAAACAGCTTAAATAACAAAGATGTGGACTGGACAGTCCCTTTCCCCCCCTTTTTTCTGCCATTCAAATGTTATTCAAAATGGACATATCTCTGAGGAGAAAAGTTTTCCCTTGGCATACTGTATGCCAAGAAGACAACCATATAAAAACATAGCATCATGCATATCAGTGCAGACAACTGTTCTTAGCTATAGGACAGATTACATTACACATTGTACATATTTTTTTCATTATGTTTTGTGAAAAACCGGAAGTAGTTTCTATTTTTATAAATTAAATGTAGCCTGCACATCTCTGTGTACAAATATCTGTAAAACAGGCATTGGTGGTGACACAAATCCATCTCATAGGGTTCCCTTTGCATCTGTTGTTTCTCAGCACTTAGAGCAGCAGTAATGGCTTCTTTGCCTTTGTGTAGAGTGAGTCCATTTTCTCAGACTTACCTTCTTCCCTCCCAAAATAAGTGAGCTAAGTGATGTTGTGAATGGCTACTCATGCCAAAAGATGTCAGGCTCTCTGATCTTTGTTGGTGACCTCTTGCAACAGTGTAACCTTGTGATGGCTTGATTCCACCTCTGTACATTTTATAGGTAAAACCAAATGGAGTTTTTTAGCTTGAATCTATCACATCTGTCCTGCATTAAAAGTGCTCAATTAAATTACCAGCTATTTTCCAGTTAATGAGAGGTGAGAAGAGAGATAAAGGTCTGTTTGTTTTTGCATGTCATTCATAGACAGTGGATGAGTACATCTTCAATACAGAAGAGTGACATTTTCTTTCCCATGATTCTTTGCTTGGAAATTGTACTACCAGTGCAATGGGAGAGGCAGAGATCTTCAAGCAATGCAGTAGTTCACTACGTAATTGAAAAATGTCATACTATGCAGACATAAGGGGAATAAGGTATTGTTGCCAAAATAATTTTAGTTCTAATTCTTTAGCTTTTCTATTACTAATTTTACCTTCGTTGCCCCAGTCTGTTCAAAGGTCTTCTTTCCCCCATACTTTAAAAATTGTTTCTTCTAAGTGTGAAATTGTTGCTATTGAGCTGGGAAAACAACACAGAACTCCACTCTCCAGAAGGTGGAAAAAGAAGGGATTTATTGAGAATAACTCGCGCCTTTTATAGCATGGTGCACTAAGGTAAGACCTGATTGGTCTTATGCAAAATACCTCTGACTCCATTGGTAAATTAAGAATAACACAGTCCAAGGATAACTATCCCAAAACACTAGCTATGGAAAGAGATAGTACCAGTTGTTTATAATTCCTTTCCTCAGTTCCCAGACCAAACTATCTCCATTCCTTTCTCCGGCTGGCCAAGAACACCCACATGAAATGTCTATATTTCTATGTTTATAATGGAGAATTATTGGAAAGTGAGCAACCTCTCCAAACTTTATTATTCACTTAGTCTCATAGGATTCTTTCTGGAACTGATGGAATGAAGTGGTCTTCTGAATCTAAAGTTAGTATCTCTGAGTAATGTCATTATATCCATACAATTTCATGAAAATATTTTTAACATTTCTGTGACTTTGTCAGTCTCTTTTACTTAAACCTGTGGGCATAAAATTCAGCAAGTCAGAAATTAAGTAAAAATATGCTTGATTTTTGAGTACAGAGGCAGTTATGAAACATCAAAGTATTTTACTTAAGATTGAGCTTAAGTGATGTGGTATGTCTGTGTGGGTATCACCATGACAAAAATGCTGATATACGCTTTTTAAATAAAATTTCTTGCAATTTCAGAATAATCTTGAAGAATATTTGGTTAAATCATTTCAGCATGTTTGTAACTCTGGGCATAATTGTTCCTTCTGCTCTAACTGTGGTAGCAGCTATGTTCTTTTGAGATTAAGAAAATTGTTGTTGCAGACAACACATACAGATGACTTTCCATTGTGTACTATTTTCACTGTGCTACTTAAGTTTCATCATAATTTGATATCATAGTTCAATCATGTCACTTTTTGTTAAAAAAACAGGAACAACCATTCATCTTCAACCATCACCATATGGTGGAGATATTGATATGCAAGAAGGCATTAGTCAAATTAGCATTTTCTGCAAACCATGCTCATCTGTGTAACTGATTCAATAATTGCATGTGTTCTTTCTTCTCTGCAATGTAACTTATCATCCTTGCTAATTGAAAAGGGCCAGGCTCCTTTAGGCAAATCCATGAACTATAAGTAATCTAGATTTGGGAAGAAGTTTTTAGGTTTTTCTTTGTGTTTTTTTCTGACAGTTGCTTTTTGGAGAGAGAAGGGAGTCCAATAGTATAATACTAATATTGCATGTTACTATACAATGATCAAGAACATTTTCTTACTCTTGGTACAGTGAAGGCTTTTAACTATTTTAATGCATTTGTTCAAGGATGGGGCTATTGTTAAAACGCAGGAGTTTCTTCTTCTTTCAGGCTTACCCTTGAAACACTTTTAAATTTTTATGTTTAAAATGGAATAAACCCACTTTACTTACATATTTTGCCATTCTGCATTTTTGTTGGTTTTTTTTTTGTTTGTTTGATTTGTTAGTTTTGTCTTGTTTTTTAAAACTAGCATCTTTTGAGCAGTCTATCTTATGATGTTTGTGGTAACGTGACGGATGCATGACTTTTACACAGTTAACTTGCTACTCCATTCATCAAAATGATTATATTACTTTCCATGGCAAATACTGTCCTTCTTTTGAAAATTTCTGCTTTTGCTCCTACAATCCGAAAATCATCATCAGGAATGTGGTCTGAAGCACATAGCCAGCAACTGGAACTTCTCTAAGTCAGTTCTGCTATTGTATGTTAAAAAGTCATCAGCTCTTTGTCGTTACTAAACAATGTTTTGGATTTCTGCTTTTAAGCATTTTTTTTTTCTGTGAAGAAAGAAGATAAAGTATCTGTCGTCTTGGGGCCAAGCCTTCACATTTAGCAGTGCTCAGCATTTATTGAATATAAGTGCCTGCAGAAACTAGCTCTGGCCTGAGAAGGCCCAGGTCCTACAGGGCTCCAGGGAGACCCCAGAGTGTCAGCACTCAGATGTCTGATGGTTCTTGGAGATTCCTCGTACTCCCCAGCCTATGGATTATGGAGGATCCTCAGCTGATTCTGACATTTAGCTAGGATGAATCTAGATCTGAGTTTATGTGGTTTTCAATGCACTAGATACATTATCTTTGCTAATTTTCTATCTTTTTATTTCAAATTCTGATTCTAATGCATGGTACTTAACAAAACCGGGGTATTTTAACATATATTTTGTGCTTACCTAAAAGCCAAGACTGATGGGCATCACCTGCAGAGAATCTATGGGTGGTACTGTAAGTTAGAGACACATGAAGACACCATTCCCTCTGTTTTTGGAGTTGATGGTTTTATGCTCATGTAGGAACAAGCTTCACGGACTTTTTGGTGAACAAGTCCATGAAGCTGGACTCCTCCATGAATGGTCCCAAGGAAGACGGGCACATTCTCTTTTGCTCTGATCTTTTGATCCTAAGATGTAGTGGGTGCAAACTGCTATGTGTCGAGGTAGTCAGTGTATTTTGCTTTCTCTCCCAAGCTAGCCATGTTAGGAAATACAGGCAAACCAGAAGGTGAGCAGAAGAGGATTCACAAACCTACAGGAGTGTAGAGTATAACTCGAAAAGATACCTCTCTAGAAAGAAAATCTGCTGTCCAAGGAGTGGGGAGTTTCTCAGTCTTGTTTTGCCATTTGAGGAATTTTAACTCTCCTTGCCTCCAAATGCCGGTATTTTGCATTGCCCTCCTGCCCAATAGTCTCAGAAACTTACAGAATCCTTAAATGTAAGTTTGATGCTGAAGTCCATTTCACAAATACAGTTTTCTTCCTCTGGAATTGTGGTGACTTTTAAAATTTTGTAAATGCTTGTTCTGCAACCTTGCTGTGGTTATCTGGAGTCTGTAGCTGGCTGAATGTGCATAACTAAAGCCCACTTGGATATACCTTATTCCTCTTAGTAAAAAATTCCTCAATTTCCCTCTCATTTATATTTAGTCCTAATATCTTTTAGTTCTTCCTTAAATGAATGGTTCCATTTAAAGGCAGAACACAACATAAAATATAGCAGTCCATTACAGCCTTACCACTTTGCTACAGATTTTTCTAAGTAGTTTAGTCTATTATAACTCCACTCAGGAGCTTCACGTGCCCCGTTTCTCCTCCCTTATCTCACTTACCTGTCTGAGAACATAAGGTACAAAATGATAATTCACTTGCCTGCTGTTTACCTTCTTCCAGGCTGTACCTCTAGGTGTACCCTTAATGTCTCAAAGAAATTCAGTGGTCTATTGCATTTATTAAGGTATACATACCAATCAGATTTGTTTCCTGCAAAACACTGGGTATTGGATTCATTGCAGCAGTTACACAAATACATGTGCAAGGCAGATTGTGGATCAGGCTGTGCCTCAGTGCCTGCCCCGCCCAGGGCAGAGCAGTGCTGGGAGCAGTTTCGCTGAATTGGCTGTTGGAAAACCTCTGAAGAAGGTTTGTTATCAGATGATGATGCTACTTTGCGGTGATAGGCTGCCCAGCCCCTCCCTACCTCTGCTTCTCCTGATTGCAGGGTACTGTGCTGCTCTCTGCCTGCAGTTTTGAGAGGGAATGCAGGAGACAGCCCTCTTCTCCTGCCCTCAGCTCTGTTCTCCTTATGTCTCCTGTCCCCAGGAGAAAGGACTTGTGATGTTGGTTTGGCAGCCCAGTGCTGCCCCTTATATACAGCATCCTTTACCACCTGTTTGTCCCCTGTTGTGAAGACCCTTCTCCATGTGAACCCGACTTTGTTTGCTTCCCAGACCTCTCTTAGGAAACTCCATTGTAGACCACAGGAGAGCAGCAGTGCACAGCCACCTGATTCTGTAACTGGCATTCATTCACTTAAATTGTATGTAACTGAAGGATCTCATTTTCAGGCAGTGCTGAACAATCAGAGCTCCTGGGACAGTCAACATGAATGTTGGTCTTAAATTTCAGGAAAAGTCAGATGCATAATGATGCAGGGCATTCTTTAATTCTCAGACTGGAGGTAGTTTTTATTATCTGTAGTAAAGTGTGGCATACAATCAGAGCTGAAAGCATATTTATCTTAATAGAAAATGAGAAATATACTCCTCCCTCTGTTGATTAAATCTCTTGTGTGCTACAAACCTTTCCATGGCAGCTACCCACTATTATTATCATTAGAGTTCAGGTGCTCTAGGACAATTAAAGTAAAATCAGGAGGTGTATGCAAATCAAGCAGTTCTATAAACAACTGCTTGTATATCAACTCAGCTGCTTCTGACATTCAGTCAAACAACTGACAGTGCAATGTGTGGCAAGGCTTAGTCCGCATTTCAAATAAAAAAAACTTCTGGCGTGAATGGTTATAGCCTGGGGTTCTGAAATTGAGAAGACAGTACTTTCAGGTCCAGTTGTAGACGACAGAAAGGTTAACTGATATAGCCATAAATCAACAGAAAAAAAAATAACCATCAGTGTACTTTTGGGCAAGAAAATCCTGTTCGTCTTTCTTAGTTCTGTGTTTCTAGAGCACTTCATGCACAGGATTTTCCTTTCCATCAAGAAAGATAATAGGTAGGAATTTGGTGGTGGGTGTGGGTAGAGCTGAGAAGGTGGCTGCTTGGCATTTATGCATTGAACAAAAAGAAAAAAAAAAAAAGAGAGAAGTGTTTTGAAACCCGCTAATTTTCAGTATGCTCCAGGGGCTGTGGTGGCAGAACTGGCTGCTCTGGCGCTCTGCTGCTGCAGTGAGGCTGCGTCTGCCTGAGGACAATGAGGGCATGCAACACCAGGGGACATTTTTCATGCACCCCAACAATAAAAACATGCCAGGGAACAGTAGTCTTGTATCTTATGGTGCAAAATCCCTGTGGTGTGACCTTCTGCATGTGTCTCATATATAGGCAGGCTGCTGCTGCTCAGTTTTGACGTGGAGCCTGGGATTTTTTCTGTGCGTTAAACACCACCAGTTTTCATCCAGACTGTAACTGAGCCTTGCATCCTTGGGGCTGGAGATTGCATTGCTGGCTGGAGAGGTGCAGGCTTGGTTGTGAACAGCTGTGGGGGAATAACAGTAAGTCAGCAGTAACACTGTCACTCTCTGGGAGCCCAGGAGACTCCTCTATCCCACAGATAAATCACCTCTCAACTCAACATAGATTAATGGATCCCCAGACTGTGAGATCTAGCACTATATGCTGTAGCCTATCCATAATGAATGAAAGGTGTAGATTAAAGTAGTGACTGGCGGTGTTATTTGTAAATAAGAAACATTGTCCCATTCTGAGAACAGATTAAAAAAAGTGTTATTCACCCAACACTGCGTTAAAGATTGTCTCATGTAGAAAAACTGCCTGTGCTGATCTCCCTCATACAGTACTTGCTGATCTGATGGTGAATAATATATATGCCAAATTTAGGCAATATTGATGCTTACAAGAAGCTGTGCTCTCAAGTACAGCAGCACCTCCATACTCAGCAGATCTGTTCCCCTCTCTCTGTTCATAAACATGCCTGCGAGTGTTACAAATAATTTTTACTAGTTTTTCAGTCTTGCTAGCACTTCAGAAACAATATAACTAAGTGGTGTCAGCTGAATTTTATTCACCTGAGAGCATTGTTGTTAAAATTGTGCACTGCTTTCCATTACAGGGACAAACAGGACAGGGTTGCTGCAGTGTTGTAATGGGTCACAAGGCACAGGGCAAACTCCCTCCAGCTAAATCTGTATGTGGCAGCTCTGTGCATCAAGGACATGCTGTACTCTAACTTTTCACACTTTCTGTGTCCTGGCTTTGGCCCATGCCAGCTGTGCCTCTCCAAACAACGCATGGGTGCAGTTTGTAGCTATGCCTATAGGGGAGGATGCCTTCTGTTTATGGCTGAGCTGCTTTGTCCATCAGCAAAGGAAAAGCTTCTGGTGCTGCTTGGTTGTGTGCAGCCAGGAAGCCTCAGGTTTTCCCCAGACACGGGAATAAGTTACCTGACCTCTCCCCAACTCAGAAACGTTCCTTTGATAAGCTGCTCTTTGCCCTGGCTGCTGCTGCTCTAAGAGATCAGATTCAGGGTCATGTAAGAGTTTTGTTTGGGAGATCAGATTTAGGATCACCTGTGACTTTTGCTCTCTTGCAGAACAACACCAATAGCAATTGTTAACCAAACAGGTTCATGCCTCATACAAACCCATTATTAGAAAAATGACGGGCAAACTTCTTTATATCCATGTGGCTCAGCAGAACTTTACATGAAACTTTCCTAAAGATGCTCTGTTAGAGCCCCTACCTTAGAGCCTGCAGTCAACTTTAAATATCTTAATATTCCTTTAGAAAAGATGATAGGATCATAGGTTCATAGGGTAATCAGCCCTGCACATGACAAGAACACTTCTACTTTTCGGTGCAAATATATTTCTGGCCAATTAATAGACAGTCGATTTTGTGTCTGTACTATTTATTATCCTTTAATCTGGATAATTTTCCACCCTCTCAAATACTGCTCTTAGTGTGTTTATAAAAGCTTATCATATTCCTCTTCTAGGATAAGCAGATAAAAGTAATTTAACTTGTATCAGAAGACATCTTAAGGGTTCTCAAAAATTCTCCATTCTCATAATCATTGTGAAAGTGCTTCTCTAAGTCTGCTCCCAATTGAATTCCCCTTTCTTAAACATAAGTGAAGGGATATAGCTTTTATAGAGGATTTTCTCTTTTCCTCACATGCCTGTGAAAGGAAATGCTTCTTTTCTCTCAATTACTGTTGTGCTCTTTTTTCTTATTTTTTCCTCTTTTATAATGCTATTTTGACTTCAGCTTCTGTATCCCTAATGATATATCCTATTCTGCTCCCTCTCTTTTTAATGTGTGGCATAAGCAAAGCATCTTATTTTGGGAGAATACTGCTGTAAAAAGTAAGAAAAAAGAAAAAAAGAAAAAATATATCAAAGTGCCGCTTATTTGTGTCATACATGCAGTGACAGAATTAGGACAAAACTGAACAATTTCAAGCTTTTTTCACATTTTCAAAGTAACCTGAAGCACTTTGTTTTGGCATAGAACATCTAATGAGTATCGTCATGGTAACTATTTGAAGAGACGACATTGCAAGTTGTTCAGTTTTACTGGTATCACTTCAATGCAGTGATAATAAAAATAGTGAAAAGTCTACCCTCATTGCAAAACTTGAATCACTTTGAATGATTCATGGTGGAATCTGCAAATAGATTCTTTGCTTGCTGATCTGCACATGCTTCCACTGTGAAGAGCAATGGGTTAGATGTGGGTGTTGTCCTCAGCTGCCTGGGGATCTAGATGGTCTCCCATTTTTGACTCTCTGAGTGTTTATTAACGAACAATCATGTAGCTCTGCAGAAGGTCTAGTGTAATAACAGGATTAAGATTTTGTGTGCTGTCATAAAAGAAAGTATCCTGGTGGCACCATACCCCTCATCTAATGTCAGAAACACAGGCAGAGGCAGAACAAGAAAGTTCAGAATCATTCCTAAGTTCTGACTGAGCTCAGTTTACAGGCAAATTGGCCCAAGTGGGAGGTGGCATGGCAGAAAGTGTGGTCACAAATAACAAAAGCAGCAGATGGAGTGTGGAAAGAGGCAGCGGTGTGAGTCCATGTATTTTGACAGGTATAAATTTATATGTTTTTGAAGGTATTGGCCTACTAACTTTGATAAAAGCCTTGGAGAGATTAAGTACAGAGTGGGAAGGTGTAAAGGTCATTGGCTTGCATCAGACGAGATATGCTTAAATGTCATACTCAAATTTTTGCAAAAAATGCAAAGATGAATTTAAAGCTCCACTGATTTTTCTTATCAGTGATTTTGTATGATGGGCAATTATAAGAAGGTGTAAAGGACATTGGCTACATCCTTCAAATTCAGGTGCACATGATGTCATAAAATCCCAGAAATCTGATAGAAATTGATTACTTGCACAGATTTGTAGGGTTGTGTCTTCATACAAATTAAAGTTTCATATCAGATTTGTACAAATATGGACAATGTTGTCATCAGGCATTGTATCTTCATCACAGAACTGTTTTGCAGGCTTCTTTTATGTTTCATGATATCAGAGATTTCTTTGATAGTTCAAGAACTAGTACTAAAGCAACATTAATTTGTTTTCCTTTTTTGAGAATGAGACTATGCTTGCTATAATCTAAAAATATTTAAAATTTTTTGAGTGCAAATTCATTGCTGTAACTGTCTTGTTTTATCCCTGGCAGGTGTAAGCTTCTTTATTTGTCTACTTCAGGCTCAGATGATGTGAGCTGGGGATTATTGTATATATGAATTACAACAGCAGATTGGGTTTTATGGGTGTGTTTGTCTGACAGGCTAGGTAAAATTAAAAGAAAAAATGGGGCTTAGTAATTGTTGGTAATAAAGAAGAGTTAGAGTCTAGTTCAGCATGATACTGAAGTAGGTGCTTAATTTCAAGCATGTAAGAAGCTCCATAAAACTTGATTGCATGAATAAGTGTTTGAGAGATCAGTCCCTGAAAGGCTTTTAATGTTCAGGGCATAGCGTAGAAGAGCACAAGCTTCTGATAACCTGTCCTATTCAGTCTGAAAATTGATCAATGAATGTTTTACATTCATGCCCACATGTTGTGAAAAGGTAGCTGTAAGTGACCTTAGAAAATAAAAATAATATCTGAAATTAAGGGGAGAAGGGAATATTGGTCTTTGCCAGAAGTGCTTAATTTGAACCTCATAATTCACTGAAAGAGGGGGAAAGAACAAATACATCTCTGTTGTCAAAAACAATTTGATTGTCTCCTTATGAAATTTAAATGCCTTCTTGGAACACAATGAAACAAATCTTTAAAATTTAACTGCATGCAGATCCTATGAAGTGAGGAACCGGGACAATGAATTTTAGCTCATTCAGTAATTCTTTATAACTTTATGACATAGACTTAGCTAGAGACCTAAAATAAGAACATACTGCAGTTTAGATAGTCATAACAACTAGTCAAGAGATGAATTCTTGGAGAACCTAGCTCTAGATTTTTGCGAGCAATTATAAATATTATAGATGCATAGATGGAATAGAAAAACATTCTGATCCCAGAACTAGTAAGATGTAATCTCTGTGAAAGTTAAGTTGGAAAGCAAAGAATAGAAAATAAAATGGAAACTGAGGTGAGAAAAAAGAGCTACATAGCTTCCCTGAAAACAGTCTGAAAAAATGTTGGGAACAAGTCACAGTATGTCAGAGGTTTCTCCATAATGTGTCTTGTAACAAAGAGGAAGTGTTACAGGATGGCACCTCTGAGACGTCTTCCATGTAAATTACAGTAATCATTTAATCAATATCTTAGTACAAAATTCTACTTTCTTTTTCATAGGATGAGATGTAATTCAATTAATTTTATCCGCTGATGTGCAGAAATTATGGAGAAATCTGTGTTTCCCATGTGACATTAAGGCTATGTAGTGCTCTCTATGTTACATCAAGTATATTAATTAGTGGGAGAATTACTAAAAGAAAATACCACAATGACTCTTTCTATGGTCACATTACATAGTGCAGATAAGTTACTCTATTCTCCCACATGTGTTACTTTAAAGCATCTGAAGTGGTATTCTTTCTCCTTGTTAACTGAATACTCAGATCCTGTTGCTTTTGAACGTCTGATTTTCTTATCAATCTCAAATATCAATTTTGCTGAAGAACTAGGGCGGCAAGGTCTCAGCAGCTAGAATATTTTTATTTCCATTTTTTCTTCTGCTTTTGCTTAAGAATTCCATAGGGCAACTGAGACATCTAATTTTCTGTCTTATCTCAATCAAAATATATTTTTGTGTGTGTGTATGGTTTGGACAAAATAGGAACTGGGACAATAGAACGAATTACAGTCATTGTTTCTTTCATTCATACTGTGGGTTTCAATCACTTAGTTGGACTTTTTTCTTGTTAATGGGCCAAGGACAGGCTGCTCATCTAGGTAGTGATCAAATCCCATAATGACAATTGGGAAATGTCTTGCTGACCACTAAAAGCTGAAATGTCCCCTCCATTTTGAATAGAGAATGGTATATTTGAAAAGAACAGACTGAAATGCAAATATCAAGTGTCTGGTTAAAAGATCAGTGACTATAGGATAAATCACTGTGAAATATATTAGCCTTGGAATTTCAAATTGGAAACATATGGTATCATCCAGGCAATGACTACACTGAATACGCCTGGAAGGTGGCATAAATGTCTGCACAGGATATGTTTAATTAGTCTTGACCCCTGGGCTTGGCCTGGAGAGGATGATCACACTTTCTTTTGTCTCTCTGTGTAAAGGCATGGGGCTTACCATCTCTCTTATATGTATTCCTGACTGTGAACTCCTCCTCCCTTGCCCACGTTCCAAGCTCAGGTATTAGGCAATGACCCTCAGCTCTTTCAGGAACCCTGGTTAGGGTAGCTGAGTCTTAGGGGTTCAGTACAATGCAGGAACTAAGAGTTAAACAGTGTAAATGGCATACAAATAGAGCTGTAATGAATAACAGTGGCTAGCTGAATTTAGGCTGAAGAGAAATAAACCATATAATATGTACTGTATAATTAATTAGTATTCCAGACAGAGTCTGCAAACAGATTTTATAAAATGGGAGCACTACATAATTAATAGGTACACGTATCACACTGAAGACTTGATTCATTGCTAGAAATAGGGGCATTACATCAATCTCTTGTATACCTTAGAATGTGCTTATCAGAATTTTCCAGGTTTAAATGAGGAAAAAAGGATGCTACAGCCTGCACAAATATATTCCTGTGTCACTACCTCTGAAGTGAAGGAGAAGTGAAGGAAATGAAGGAGAAGCCAGGACAAGATCTTATCTTTTTCATACAAAGTACGCATGCAGTGTGGGGTGTCTGGTTAGGTAGGAGTATGTAAACACACGGGCAGGGTTTCTATGGATTTGCAGAGCAAAGCACAGGGCTTTTTGGCTTCCCTGTCAAAGCCTGCTGGCTCCATGCCATAGGTGCAGTGTCTTATTCTTGCATGGTGCATTGTCACTCTGCCATTTAGAGTGGGGCTTCTTTCATGCCTCTGCCTCTGCTGCACACAAGCACATAAAATAATACTCTTTTTTGATGGGTTGTTTGACAGGGTTTGACTGGCCTACTGGTCAGCTCCTTATTCACATGTTGGAGGATGGAAGCAGTTATTGTTTACATACAGCAGTACAAATGTTACATTACCATTTATCATTTCATGGTAATATAATTGCTAGAGGATTAAAAAGTAGCAGGATAGTTACTGTACTAAGAAGCCACTCCGCCCCAAATACTCAGTTTTGACCTCACTTGCATGATGGTTTTCTTAATCCTAGTTATCACTGCATTTATTAATTGACTTTATGTTGGCACCTACAAGCCCTAGAAACATCTGTCCTGCCATAATTATGTTAAAACCTAAGACGAAGCAAAAGCACTGTCTGATTTTTGGTTTAGACTATTAAAGAGCACTTTTGAGTATTCAATGCATGATATCTAACACAAAGTATATCAGGATTAAGATATATAATTTTCCTGGAAATAGTTTTAAGAAGAATAAAAACCATAGTATGGTTCATTTCTTACGGGTGAGGGTATAAACTTCTACTGCTAGGTTCATATTCATTCATGACTTCTGAATTTGACTATTGATATCTATCTTTCTGGGGCAGGATTCTACTGTCCTTGAACTCAGTGTCAAGATTCCTGTCCACTTTAATGGGAGAAAATTAAGTCTAAGCACTGCTTTTTCCTACTAGCATGAATTCTCAGCTGTAAAAAATGTTTCTTCAACTCTACTTAGCCACAGTAATAACCCTTCTTACTTTGAACGTGTGCTAATTGTGCTGCTTCTATTACCGATTTTAAATTCTGATTGCTGAGCATTGGATAGATATTAATGAACTTACTCTAAGAAATCTTAACAGTTAAAACAAATTACAAATAATCCGCTGAGCAATTTTGGATAGTGACTGGGAATGATTTTTCCATGAACATGCCCTTATCCTGCAACTTCATTGGATGACTGATTTGTTGCACACTGAGGTCAATATATGGGATCAGGTCAAGTGCTGTGACAGGTAAAATAAGATCTTAGTTAAAATAGTATTTTTGAATATTTTTATTTGTACATATTGTAGATGTAGAAAATTTTATTAATTGAAATTAAATTTAATTGGGGACTGCTTTCAGTCTCAGTGTTTTCCCTCAGTTCTCTCAGCCTGAGGAGGACCCAGTGGCTTATAGCAGTTTTGTACAATGGCTTTGTCGGTCTTACAAAGAAAGGAGAGATTTATTTTGGGGGAGGTGGTAGTCGGAATGTTCTTACCCTTCTTCTTTTTTAAAGGAACAAAAAAATCACCAGAAATTCCTAGGGAGAGACAGTTTGCAGAACAGAGATAGTGTATATTTAAAGAGAAGAGCAGATTCAGAGAATTATTAAAGCTAGCATCACAGATCAAACTCATGAAAACATGGTATTATTGATCAATCATGGTCTTTCTGCAGAAACAATGAAGGCCACAGCAAAGAACTGTAGCAGTTAGGAGATGAAATGGTATATTAGGCTTTCTAAAGTTGGGATTTATGCCAATTCAGGATAGATTTTTGCACTGCACTTAGTTATATTCTGTGCAGCCTAGTTTTGAGTTTTTAGCAGTAGGAATGATATCACTTCTTACTAGCAAGCAATTTCTAGCAAGCAACTTAGAGTCATTAAAGGCTCAGCAAGTCTCTAGTAATAACAGGATTCATCTCTGTGTGATGAGAAGTACTACTGAGCTTGCTCAAAATACCTAAATCTTGTCTTGAATAGAGGTAAGTTGTGTCGATATGATTGTTGCATGTAAGCCCTGATGTCATGTTAGGCACTGAACAATTCTTAGACTTCCACAAGCTTAATAGTTTTTTGAAACACAATGTTAATTTTTAGGCTTGTAGCAGAACCTTGGGTTGATTTTAACTGGTTTATATTCTGCTTTATCTGTAGCAAGTGGATAGCTACTATCTTGGAACAGATTCTGATATTTGGACTGAGGTTGCTGAAGGGTGTATTTACTTACAGAGCAAGGAGTGACTGATGTCATCAAAATAACCACCAGATGTTACAAGCTTCCCAGGATCCTTGTCCTTGATTTCTTTATAATGTCTCATAATCAGAAAGGAGTTGTTGTAATGGATTAATAAAACCCAACTAAAAACTTGTTTCCTTACTGAAGGCACGTATACCCACACTTTATCTTCCTCACACATTACTGTTGACCATAGCAAGATGATAATGTCAGGAATTTCAGGTTTAGTGAAAATGTGAAAGGGTGCTGTGCAGTAGATAACTCTAGTGATATGGGGATCCATGAGTCCTTTTCTCTTTGCATGAGTACAGCTAGGTGACATTTACATCAAAGCAGGCACTTCACTCCTGTTGCATGGTTGGATAGATCAAAATAAGTCCAAATCATTCCCAAATAGGTGAAATAGTTCAACAGAAAAAGATGTCCAAGAACCATGAAAATATACATGGCTTCTTTTTGGCATCAATTAAACTGAGTGTTTTGACTTTTTCTTTGATATATGGTAAGATGAAATGCAGCTAAACTTAATAGGAAAGCATAAAAAAACTTGTGTGTTTTAAGAATTAACTAAAGAAACAATTACTGTCCGTACATGTCATGAATTATTTCAGCCTGTGTATCTTATATATTGAATGAAACACAATGAATTTTTATAAAACTTTGAAACATTTCAAATATTTGCAAGTGCAGAAACTTACCTTATTAATCAGTTCTAATTGTAACTAAAAGAATACTTTAAAAATTTTGGCAGCTGACAAAGCATTTGGAAAAGCAAAAGCCACAATACTTTGTAGAAAGCTCCTGGTGAATTGGTCAGTAAACAGACCAATAGATGAGATGGAATTTGCTTGCTTTCAGAGAACTTAATGAGTTCTCTGATTACATTATTACTAATGAGAGTAATAATGACATGTCTTCAACAGTACTAGTATTAAATCTCTGCCTTGAATGGGCCAATAACTTAGACTAAGCTTTGTGGTCAAGAACAAATTGTTTTCACTTTTTTCCATCCTCCTGTGCTCTCACTTCAGTAAATTAAATATTATCAGGACCAGTAAGAGACAGTCACCTGAAATGCAATCTTATAAAGTTATTTGTTGCTCTTCTCCTGGAGGGAACACAATTGGAGGAAGGCCTTTAGGTGCAACTGAAGCAAGGCTGAAATGGAAACATCATATATTTCATTTCTGGTGAAAAAAATCCTCAAAACACTCTTTTCAAACAGTGCCTGCCAATAGAGCTTGAAGGCACTAATTCCATCACAGCCAAATCTGTAATTCACATGCATAAATAAAGCATGTAGGCTAATCTCTGAAGGTACCCAGTTTTAAGGTATTTTAAACCCCTAAAACTCGGTGGTATCTTATTTTTATTAGATTTAAGTTAGTATCATGTAAAAGGGGATAATTAAAATTAAGAACTCTGACTTTCATTTTCCTTTGAAAAATAAACCTCACTTCTGTTGATTTTTTGAAATCAAAAGGAATGTGTATACTAGTAGCCACAGACAAGGCTTCCTCCTAGAGAAGCTGATGAAATCTGGGCTGGATGAGCAGACAGGAGGGGGGTTGAAAACTGCTGGGCCCAGAGGGTGGTGACGAGTGGTACAACATCCAGCTGGAGGCTGGTGATTAGCAACTCCTGGTCAACATATTCACTGATGATCTGGTGGATGGGACAGACCATACCCACAAAATGTATCCTGATGGCACAGGGAGGACTGACTTACATACCAGAGGGTTGTGCTGTGGTCCAGAGCAATCTTATCAGGCTGGAGAACTGGGCTAATGGGAACTTCATAAAGTTCAACAAGGGGAAGTGCAACACCCTGCACTGGGTAAGACACAAGCATCAGTAGATAGAGGCTGACCTGTAGGAAAGCAATTTGATCCAAAGAGACCCCTTTTAACCTCAGCCCTTCTCTGATTCTGTGTTTCTGTACTGGCACTTCTTTAAACTCATAATTTGGAAAAAAAAAGAGGAACCTGAAAAAATTAATGATACATGTCTTTATTCCTCCTTTAAAAAAAAGTGAATCCATGTCCAGTCTTGCAAATTTGTTTTAAACGTTTATAATATCCTGATTCAAAAAATATAATAAAAGACAATAATATTGTTCAGTCCTTCTTGAATTATTTATTGGTGGGGAAAAAATTTGTCTTTTGCTAGTTACTTGTGTACATATTACTTACCATCAATAAATACAGACTTCAAATTAATTCCACAAGGAGAAAAACCCTGTACTTGTTGCATTCTTCTAGTGTGACAACCTGTGGGAGTAACACACATATGCAAAACTGGAGAACTAGATAGAAAAATGTTATATCAGAGTAATTTTTATTTATTGCTGGTTTTGGTCCTGAATACATGTGCCACATTTGTTCCCAATATTGTGTTTCTACAAGCAGGGAAAAACTGCTATATATCTGAAAGTGAATACATTTAAACAGACAAAAGCAATTAAGACAGTGCAGAGATTAATGTTTTTCACTACTTGGATTGAATCCCAAAACATGAATGTATACACTTTTTTTTCCTCCACTGTTTTATCACCAGTTTAATGGATACACACTTTTAGTAGAGTAAATTAGACCAAAATTTCATAGTAGGAAAAAGATTCAGGTGAAAAGAGATGGAAGGAAAGAGAAGGCACATAGAGATGAACAGTGCATGGTGGCTGCAGACAAACTTCCAAAGCAATGGAGACAGTGAGTTTCATGTTCTTTGGTACAGGCAGAAAAGGGAGCACAACAGTCATGACAGCAGAATGAGGCTCCAGGGTGGTTTTCAAGGTATTCTGGGCAACAAAAGATGATACTTTTTTCCCCCAGAGTTCAGGTTCCAAGGTTTTGAGTCTTTGAACACAGTGGCCAGTGTTTTGAGGTGCACTGTCAGATCAGGGAGGTCGTACACAGACCTCAGAGCAGATGATTTGTGTCTGTAGGAATTTGTACTAGTCTGAATTTGGAGAAATGCACTCTAAAGGAGCTGCAATTTTAAAGTGAGCTAGAGTTGAAATCTTCTACAGTTCAGTTTGGAGGTAATGTAAAAGAACAGATGAATTCTGAAAACCCTACACTGGAAAAAATAATGAAGCTTTCTGGGAACTTGGAGGCTTTGAATATCGACACTGGTTGCCACTGCTGTTTGTGAATCTACTTTAGCTGTAGATTTGACTGAAACCCGACTCAGGAAATTACTTTAGTTGCACATGTGAAAGCATTCTGGTTTAACTCATTAGAGGTAATTCCACTTTTGTACAGCTAGGCTTTTGGATGATCAATTAAACTGAAAAGTATGACTTGAAGAAAGGTGTTTGTAGCAAAGTATTCTTGAATTTTGATAATTGTATAGACTTGAACCTCTCAGTTTCCTCTTTGTGTCTTTTCTTTGACACTAAAATGGGGAGGTGATGAAATGAAACCCAGTGAAATATTTCTGTACACAGGTCCTTGGACAAATTAATTATGCCAAATCGTCATATTTGTGTTACCAAAAAACACATCTGCTCCTTACCCACACATCTGCAATAAACAGACAAGATTTGTGTAATTGCATTTTTTGAGGAGATCCCAGTGGAAGGGATTCCTTTTAAGACTGCAGTAACTTGTTTTATTCTCTGGAGTACGAAGCCTGTAGACTACTGAACTGCAGCCATTGTTTTCATTCATTGTGTCAAATGCAAGTTACAAGAAGGAAAACATTTTCCCTTGCTTTTTCTATTTCTCCCCTACCAAATAAAAGTGTTTTTTCTTTTCTGAGAAGTTTACTGAAATGCATAAGTGAATATAATTTACAAACAAAAGAATATTAAAAATAGTAAAATTTTTAATATAAATAAAACCATAAATACATAAATGCAATCTTCATATCTTGATGGCATTTCTAGACCTCCTCTTCATAAGATATAGAATACTCCCTGGCAATTTACTGTGTAATTACTACAGTGACATTTACTGAATATTTGGACTAAATGATTTAGAAAATTATAATGTAGTCTTCTC